>VXBA01005706.1:0-152298 GCA_013399895.1 Serilophus lunatus | reverse complement strand
GGCGGCCGGCGGGGAGCACGGGGAGGCGCCGCGGGCTCTGCGGCGGAGCCGGCGACAGGTAACGGCCCCGCGGGTCCCGCCGGGCGTCGGGGGCGGGCAGGGACGCCCTTCCCCCGCGGTGTCTCCCGCCGCCGCGGTGCGGCTCTGCAGAGAGAGGGGCCGGGCCGGGCTGCAGGGGGTCCGGCTGCGGCGGCGGCACTGCGGTACCGCCCTTCCCGGCAAGGAGCCCTCCGCGCCGCAGGATGTGTGCAGGATCCTGTTGAATAGCGATATTGTTGGGATCCGGAGCCGCCGCTTCCGCACCGGCTCCCGCTGCGGTGCCGCCCGGGGTGTCGGGGGCTGCGGGCGGCCCGGCCCGGGCGGCGGGGGGGACCCCCCCGCGGGTCCCGCCGGGTCCCAGCGCAATTCCCGCCCTGCCCGGCCGGGCTCTCCGTCCCTGTCCTCGGCGGGAGGGGGGTTAGTTCTCCAGGAAAGTGCGGAAAGCGCTCCAACCTACGCTGAATTCTTTAAAGAAAAGTGGATGCATTCATCCCGGAGTACTTAAGGCAAATGCTAATGCTTGCAGTTACAAGCAGCAGTTGCGCTGAAACACTTAAAATAATCTAATTTCAGCAGGCTTTGATAGCTCTTGAATCGCTTGTACGCATTCTGACTCTGTCTGGTAATGAACGGTGGGAAGCTTTACGGTCTTTAGACAGTTCACTTAGGAAAATGGGGTTTGCATGCTAGGAAATTCTCTGAAACATCTGGAAGTTTGTTGTGTCTCCTAATGTGCTTTTCAAAAAGCTCCGTAATTGGAAGGAGGAGCATGCAAGGTGCAAGAAACGAGAAAACCCATGCCCTTTCAGAATCAAAAGTCTGATTTCTTATCAGAGAAACACTCCTGATGTTGTTTGGAATAGTACTGATACCTTGAGATAAAATGACTTAACTTCAGCGGATGACACATGCATGGGTTTCTTCTCAGCCTAACATCTTAAAACCCGTGAATTTTAATTAAAACTAATGAAACATCAGCAATATTCACGAAATAACTGTGAGGTGGAGGTGCAAGGCTACATGATGTAGCGGCCTCGTTTGAGGACATGAAATTTCTGCAATCGGAATTGTCCAGATTTTTGTCTTGCTCTATAAACTAAGGAAGTTGGAACATCCGCAGTCTGTGAAGCAGCAGTTGTACTTCCCAAGAGTGTTGTGGAAATGCTGTGTTGGAACAGCTCCCTTTCTCTTTTTTTTTTTTTTTTGTTTTGCGTTTTTTTGTTGTTGTTTGTTTTCTATCATAATTAATCTGGTTGTAGGTTAGGTATTAAATGGCTCTTACTCCGTGTAGTGCTGATGCTGCCTACATTTTGTGCTTAATCAATTTCGATTTTTTTAATATTTTATGGACTGTAAAATACTGAGACGCCTATCAGTTGTGTCCTCTCCCTCCCAGCAGTGACTCTGGTGAAGAAATGCAATTATTTGAGAAATCTAACATGCTATAAGTAGATTATTTTGTGTCGTGTGACAGTTTGGTCTGGAAAACACATACGGTCGAAAGCCATTTTGGAATCAGTTTTTAACTTTAAGAGGTTTCAAAATAGTTCTATGTTCATCCTGTTGATAAATACAATGTTTCAGTTGGTCGTGTACACTGTTTGCCTGTCTGGTAACTAACTCCCAAATAGTTTCAAATTACTTTTTGCAAAGCTGGAAGAACTCTTGAAGGTTGGGCGAAAACCAGACGACTTGTTCAGGGGGTGATTTTAGTTACATTGTCTATCTATCGCTTTAAAGTTAAAAGTGCAATCCAGAAGCTAAAAAGCTGCTAAATATGAAATGCCTCACTAGGAAGATGCTGTTGGATGCTCAAACAGTGGTGTTTCGGGACCAGAGGTGTAGGAAATAATTCAGGACTCCTAGTCACCAATTGGTGTGAATGAACATGTGGATGGCAAAAGTGGATGCTGTCCTTGGATATGTCCAACCAGTTTAAATTACAGAAGGCTTTTTTTTTTTCATCAAAGGATTGCGTTATTTTGGTGTGGTGGAAAAGGCTATGGGATAGCTACGTATGTAAGAAATAGTTCAGAGAAGCATTGGGGTATTTTTAAACTTTTTTTTTTTTTTTTCCTGTGGTTCAGACGTAGGTGAAGAGGAAGTAAATTTCAGTGGGTGAGACTTAGATTAAATATAGGTTGGAAAGTTTTTACTTACAACAGTCAAATTACATAGATTGTTAAACAGGTTCCCCTTATTAGAGGTTTTTAGTGGGTTAAAGAAGCTGGCAGAGATAATCTAGGCACTTCACAGAAAAGGGAGGTACAATGGATTTTAGGGCTAGGGAAGAGACTAAGGTTCTGGTTTTGCCGTATTTTGAGAGATATTCAAGGATTTATTTACTTGTTTATTTAGATTATCATTACTGTTGTTTTGCCTGTGTATATGTGCATTTTTTAACAGTATTTTTAAGTGACAGCTGCATGTGTAACATCTGACACTGTGCTTGAAGGTATTTAGTCATGGTTACAAAAATTGGATCAACAAAACTGTGTCTCCACTGGATGGAACACCACGAGGGTGTTTCCTACTCACTCTGGATCTGCTTGTTTGCTGCTTAATTTGGTAGAAAGTTTTAAGGAACCTTCTGCCCTGAGCCTGAAGATAACACTGGGTTTTTACTTGCTGTTTATTCATTGACTTACAAGTGGCTTTGTAATTCTGGATAATTGTGTATTCTTTTCCTGCTTAAATTTCATCCATGATCATACATTAACTTTGCTGCCTTTGAGGTGAGACAGAGAGGCTGAACCTGTGTTTGGCTAATAAATTATTCTCAAATTATATTTTATAATACTGAGCTACAATAGTTTTAACTACAGCACTGCATTGTATTTACTGAAGAAACAATGGACAGCATAATGCAACCATTTCCTTAAAGTCATTCAAAAATTTTTTCCTTTGATTGAATTTCTATTCTGGAACTTAGCCATCATCTTAACACTCTGAGCTCCTCAAATTAATCAGAGAAGTGTTTGAGAAGCAAGATTTCTGGAAAATGTCTTTAGCTGCCACTGTACAATTGGCTTAAACCATTCTAATGTGGGTGGCTGCTGAAGTGTGGCTTTTTTCTCTGGAGTTGACCCCAGCTGGCCATGCAAGCTGTCTTGTTAGCACAAGAGAGCCAGTAGGAGTAGGCATGCTCATCCCACTGCTCCAAACCCACAAGGAGAGAAGGAGTTCACGCTCCCTGCTTTGTGCCCAGCTTGCCCCTGGTGTTACGATGAGCACTGTCTTCATCATGCAAGAATGTGAAAAGAAACCCAGGCAACAGGAAACCCGATGGATTTCCTATCAGGTTCTTTCTTGATTTGCTTTAAGCATCAGCACCAGTGCAAAGAAGAGAGAGGACCGTGGGGTGGGGTCAAAAGGGGTGAGCACCAAGTGGTGGCACCAAGTGAAGGTCTGAATAGAGCTGTCCACAGAATGGCATCACTAAGGTGACCGTGAAACTGCAACTGGACCTTTTGGGGCTTGAATAATGCATTTGGAATTTGGTGGTTGTGTGTGAGACTTCATGTGTAGAGGACGCTGAATTTGGTCTTGTAGTAAAATGCTTTTGCATGATTATTTTGCCAGGCATTGGTCTTAAAAGTTTGTGAGGTATGAGACTTCTGCCACTTGCTCAGTAAACTTCTTTTTAAGGGTAGTAGATTTCTCTAGTGATGAAGACTGAGCATTACAGGTTTGGGATTTTTTTATTCCATTACTTCTATTTGTTTGTCTCCAGTTAACGTCGTCGTGATCTCGTCTTACCATTTCTGTTGGGAGGACAGAAATGTCGAGTCCTGTCTCCTCTAAAGGGTGATGTCTTCAAGCTCTTGTTTACTTTTTGATAGCATCTCAAAGCAGTCATCTGTCTCTGAAATGTAATTAGCTTCTTAGTTTAATTAAGTTTTTTATTTCCTAGGATATCCTTTATTTTTAGTGGTAAAGAATAGGAGAAGTTCAGGAGAGATCTGTGTTTTGAGAGCTCAGCAGCCGGCACGTCATAACTGGGAGATATAGCTAAAAAAGGTGTGGATGGCTGGATTTGTAGAGGGGATTGAAACAAATATTAAAAAACAATTAAGCAGGAAAAATATTGTCCTTTTTGTAGCTGAGTGGCATTGGACTCCCACTCAGAGATAAGATACCAAGCACTTATAACTTCCTCTGCTCATATCTGAGTATTTTTCCCTTACAGCCTTCAGTGTTTTGACTGTAACCATTCTGTGCTTCTGCTGGTGCCTTCTGCACCTTCTGGTGTCCTGTGACCTTTTTTCCTTGACCATCAGCTACACCTCTTCTGAAGATGTGATCTTACTGTTGCAATTCAGCCTGGTTATGTAGCTGGGATTTTGTTCTTGTCTTACAGTTGTAGTCTGTAGCAGACCCATTCTTGAAACCCCTCAGTGTCTCTGCCCGAAGGATTTGGACTCTGTGTCATCTCTCCATAAGCAGGTTTTTGTGCTGCCCTTTCAGCTATAAGCTTTCTGAAGAGAGCTCTGCTTTTCTGAGGACCTCCTAGAGGTTCTGGCAAGCTGGTCCTACACAACTTGAGCGTGACTCATTTTCTTCTGCCTAATGCCAGGGACACTGATCTATCACAACTGGGTTGAGCTGCCATGTATTTGCCATATACAGTCCTCAAAGGAGGAGTGTACACAGTGATGGGAGCAGTTGGTCTTGATAAGATTTCCCCTGATAATACTATAACTATGAAGAACACCTAAAAATACAGGTTTTTTTTTAATGTTGGTATGAAGGGAGCAGTTTAATACCCTTTAAATTGGGTTTTAGCTTGTCTTATTTAACTTGTATGTCTTTTTTGTGTTTAGTATCTATTCTCAGTCAGCATTGAGGGAGAGGAATGTATAGCAAAGAACTGTAGATGTGGGAAAAATTAAGAAAATTACTAGTGTTCTTTTTTGGCAGATTTTAAGGCATTGTCAAAGACTCCTCAGAAGTCAAAAGTATATTATTTTACATAAGCATTGAGTAATTTACTGCAGAAATCCTGAAGTGTGAGAACACTTCATTGGGATTAGTTTGTTACATCCTGTCTGTGAAACTGACTTTAAAATACAGGAACTTGTGATGTTTATCTTGACCACAGTGGGGTGTGTGTAAAGAATAAATAAACACTATGTTTGGTGTCCTAAAAGAAACACACATACATTTTAGAAACCAAGGTGAGTTTCAAGTTATTACATAAGTTAGTGTTATTCTGCCTTTGGTTACTACTAAATCTCTCCTGTTACTATGGAAACTATCTTTGCATATCTGAAAGGGGAGGAGTGAATAATATGATAATGCAGTGTTAAAATTTAGAATCCGCATAAACAGAATATGATGAACGTCTGAGTACTAAAAAATTTACATTTGTTTACTTGATTTCTTTGAGCACTTCAAACTTAGCTGAAGAGAGTTTATTTACCATAGCTTTCTTCCCCTTCCCCTGCCCTTTTTTCTTCTGGATCTTGCTCATTTTCCTTTACATCCAAAAAGCATGACATTTTTCAGATACCTGGTAGAAACATCTTTAAATCTGTATCATGAGAAGTACTCTACAGTTTTAACTAAAAAATGTCTTGGAAATTGAGGATAATGTGCTTGTCAGAACAGTTAAGAATTTGAGCACACAGCACGTAGAACTGTTGACTCATTTGATTCAACAGAATTCAAGTTAACAGGTAAGAACCACTGACCTTTTAATCTCATTCCTGTGGTCCCTTGCAAAGATTTTTAAGTATATGTGGAGAACATTGCCTCTCTATGCAGAGAGTGTTATGCTTCTGCAGTTTTCCAGTGATTCCTGGGCGCTGAGGTGGGGAAGGGAACCCGTCACTGACTTGGTGCCGCTTGTATCGCAACCCACAAGCAGCACCACAGGAATGGTTGTGTAAATTAGAATGGTGGCTCAGGCTGCGTGGATTGTGTGAAGCTTTAACTTTTGCAGTAGCTCAGAATTTACAGGAATGCAAAGATAGCTTTGATCCTTTTCCTCTAGGCAACACTTTCTGTCTTCTGCTTTTCTTCTGCATTGTAAAGCATTTAAAAGCTGTCAGCAGCCCAGCCCTCTGGTACTGTCTCCAGTTAGTTTTAATACCTGATTTTCTTTGTGTACCATGCTTCTGTGGTTATGGTTCATTTGTGAGAAATTGTCATGGGCTCAACTTCTAAAACGGAGATGAGCAATAAACAGTTTATCTGAATCTAATTAAAACTGTGTTTAAAAGCAAACAAACCTTGTGGTAGAGTATTAATTTAAGAAAGGTTTTGTTAAATAAAAAAATGGGTGAAGATAATTTGGTTTTCTAGGCTTTGTGAACTTGTTGAAGAGGGAAACTTTCCATATGTGCAGGTGTGGTATGAATACTCTTTCTTGCTTTGTGGCTTAGAATAAAAGAGAGGGTTAATTGTATGTAATTTTTAAGCATGTGTAGTGATGTTACACACATAAAGAAACAGTTCTCAGTTCCATCCAGTGTGTCTGCGAACTGAATTACTTAAAATTCAGAGTTTTCTGCAAGTTAAATGTGTTACTTAGGAAATTTTCACACAAAAGTAATTTTATTCTAAATATTAAATAACTCCTCTTGTCTCTCCTGGAGGTTGGTCAACAATAACTCCTGAAGGTTTCTTGTTTGGTTGGGTTTCTTTTTCCCATATGTAGCATTTGATGAATGAGTGAACGGCTCTATAAGTTGTTTTTTTTTTTTTTTTTGAGATTTATTCTGTTTACATGTAGAAATATGTTCAGTGAGCTTTGCTAGGAAATTACCAACTTTTGACTAACATCTTTTGGCAATTTGCTGAATTTTTTTTTTCTCCAACCACAGGCTTTTACTTGAAATGCATTCCTCCCTTCTCCCCGCAGTAGATGCAGTAAGCAGATGAATCTTCTGTCTGTATGCCTAGGTCTAAAGCTAATAAAAATAATGTCTTAAGTTGTTTCTCTCTAGTAGTCTGTAAATTACAAGCTTGATTACTTTTTCCTCATTTTGAAATGTTACACAATATTTTTATTTGAAGAACAACAAAGAGGAAATATTATACTTTTTAACAAGTAAAAACTACACCCAAATAGTGTGTTCTGTGATGATTTTGAAACAAATAGTGAGTTATTCTGCATGAGAGACTTCCTTCTACTGTAGTTTTAATTCTAGGTTGCTATATATGGAAGGTTGCAAGGTAACTTCTTGCTGTAATGTTGGATGCCTGTTTGAAAAATACTGTTGACTTCAGTTATTTTCATCGCCTGAAGTATTAAAAAAATATTTTGAAGTGAAAATGAAGAGTATTTTTAGTGCCTAGTATTGCTTGCTGTTTTGCTAAATATGAAAATTAGTCTATATTGTATCATATAATTCCAAAATTTATATCATGTGTCAGGCAGGGAAAGTATATTTATATCCTTTCCTGCTTGTGGTTTTTAGTTGCAAATGAAATGCATGAAGACAGCTCTGACTTTCTCAAGTATATTTTTAATTTTTATTTGAAAAACTTTATCAGTACTTTTTTAGAACACAACTCTGTCTCTTGTTCATACCTGGTTCATGTTCCCTAAATATATTTACTGAAACTATCGGTGCCATAGAAGGTATTATAGTTACTTTGGAAACAGCACAGTAATATGTCAGTCTAAAGTACAGATAAGAGCCACTGAAATGGATTCTGTTGACTGCAGTGCATGAACCTCTATTATGTAATCACTGGGATTTCATTCTAAGACTGTGTTTTAAGTCAAGTAGCATTTTGGTTTTTCTCTCGTGAAACCCTATTTCCAGTAGTTGGCCTGACTGTGATAGTGTTGCAGCGTGGGCCTGGAGCTCTGCAGCCTTTGAAGGACGTAACTCTGTTACTGGTTTCACCTGACCTCAGAGTTGGCCCTTCCTCAGGAAGGGGTGCTGCTGCTCCTTCTTGCTTGTCCGTTTCTCTCCCTCTCTCCCTCCCTCTTCCGTGGGCTGCAGCTGCTCTCTTATGTCTGGAGCTGGACTAGTTTGGGGGAATTGTCTGCGCTGGAAGTTGTTACTGGTTTTCTTTTTCATCATGATCAGGTCTTTGCTTCGGTTCAGTGCACAGCTGCACAATGGCATCAATGAGAAGATAACATGCTGGAGGAAGGTATTATTAACCACTTTAGTGGAAGCCCACACATGCCAAGTAAATAGGGACTGAAAAAGGTGGGGAAGGGAGACTTAGGCAGTCACAAAAAGGAATGTTTTACACAGGTCATACCAACTGTGAAGCTGGAAAATGACATTCAAAATTGATAAGGAAATACTTCAATATTTGCAGAGGGATACTTTTAGATTAGCAATAGAGCCACGGTTTTAGTAGGGCTTCTTAAAGAGAGGGAGTTATTACAGATGATAGTAACTTAGTAAGCTTATAGAACAATCCACAGTTTAGAATGAACCTTTTGTTTCAGGAGTTAATTTGGGTTTTGCCTGTGGATTTATTGTAAGAGAGTTCATGTCTCAAAACAAAAATTTCTTGTCTGGCATAACTATAAAGTAAAACTGAAATATTATTTTATTAATATAGGATGGTAAGAATATGTCCCATTTTAATTTAGCTGTAGATGTTTGAAAGAAGAAAACCCCACCCATCTGAGCCCTAAATGCATCCAATTCACTACTTTTAAACACTGTTATAAAAAATTCAAGTAAAACTGGTTTGTTTCCTTTATTAAGTAAACATCCTAAGAAACTGTGTATCTGTGATGTGTTTTTCTTTGTCTCAGAAGCACTGGGAAGCTTGTTTTATGTTGTCTCATGTCTGTTTATCGTATCCTATGAACAGTAGTCAAGGATTTAATTTCTCATGATGTTGACAAGTGGTAAGACTTCCTTATTCCAACAAAATGGAAGCTCTGTATGCAGCGTGGGCTGTCATCAGTTCCACAGAAATCAGTAGTTCCTTACACAAGAGTGATCACAGGTACAGTGTTACCAGAGGGGAAATAAAAAAGTGTATCTTCCCAGTGTGAGATGGTTACAAATGGAGCAGTAGAGTTGAGTGGTTGTGGGAAGATGGTCAAGTGAGACTCAACAGTGGGACTGCTGTTGGTTGCAGAGGTCTGTGATGCTGTTTCATGGTACAGTGTGACTGTGACAGGGTGATGAGATGATAGTGTTGAAATGCAAAAAAGGGGTGCAGGGAGAGAAAAGAGGGAGGAGCTTACTTTAATTGGTGTGTTCATACCATTAAGTGTATTGTTGAACTGGATGTAACTGATTAATTGGATTTCTGATTACCTGTTATACTTGAGATTTTTGGGAGTAGTAGTGGATTGTTCTTTGGAAAAACCAGATTGTTGGTCAGGAAGAAATACTACAAATTATAAAGACAAGGAAATAACATACTAGTCACTGTCACTTGATACGTAAAACTAGAAAATGTTTGAATAAAGCTTGCCAGTCAGTGCTTTTTATATATATTTGTTTTTGAATAAGAAATGATTTCTTGGTGTTGAAAGACCAGCCCTGTGGCCATAGTTCTTCGGAAGCTAAAGCTATTGTACTTTTGGCAGCTTTGATTTAGGCCTTCAGCCTGGCCTCTTCCTCATGCTGAGCTATTTCAGCTTAGTTGTTGGGTTCATTTGTTTGCTGCAATAATATGCTGAAATTAGCTAAGCAAAGGTTGAATGAACACTGAGCTGGAAGCAAGGAAGGCCAAGGATGTGGAGGAGGTGATGGAAAAGCACTGTGGCAGCCAGATGGTTTTTGGGTTAGGAGGTGATAGTGAGGATGTGATAGACCTCTTTGAAATCATGAGTATTATAAAGGAGGCAACTCTAGGAAGACTGGTACTTACTTTCATGCTATGAAACCTGGAGACGTTAATTGAAACTCAGGAGAATGTTTAAAAATAAATATTTTCCTGCCTCACTTCCCAACTTCCAGGGTGAAAGGGCACAACATGCTTGCATAAACAGGTAGAATTGAGCGAGAAAACTCATTACAGTGGACTGTTTTCCAGAAGAAAGATGTGTTGTTTGGGGGGAAGATTGTGCTTGCCATCACCCTTTGTACTGCATGATTTGCTGCTATTTGGTCCCGTGCAAGGTGGAACTAGATGGACACCTTTGAGTCAGGGTGGCAAATGCATGTTTTTGCTGCTCTTGAGTGAAACTGCAAGGTGTGGTTGTGTTGTTTGAGACTCAACAGTTTGACAAAATACTTGCTTGTTCCATTAGCACTTCAATTGTGGTTTTGTGCAAATGTTTGATGTCACTGCTAAAGAGAATAAGGGTGAACTGCTTGAGAGAATGTCATAGTGTTGTAGTAAGCTGGGTCATAATTTATGTTGTTAGTTTTTGGAAGGTGTAACTAAGTGGGTGTTTTCGATTTGAGGGCAGGCAAATTTTTTGCTGGCACCGACTCACTTTTAAAATTGATTTTATTGCACTGTGCTTCTTCTCTTGATTTGTATTGGTTTGCAGTCTCTGAAGACCGAAATTTCTTTCCTGCCTGGAGTTAGCAAAATTACAATGACTTTTTTTGTTTTGATTTTTTTTTTATCACACTTAGTTTTCTGTGCCCAGAAGGTGGTCAGCAGCAGATTAACATTCTTACAGGAGCCAAAGAACAAGACAGCCATTGTCTTGTTACCCAAATTATTGCTTTTATTTTTTAAATAAGGACGTAATAGTTGACTATTCATTTGGATTGAAGTTTTTGATGCTTTAGTACAAATGTTTTAATAAGTGCTCCTTTAATTGTAGCAATTTGTTGTTTTGATACTGTATTTTTGAGCCTGTGAAGTGCTCGAGAAGACTTTAGGCTGAGGACTAAGCCTACCTACTGAGCATAATGAGTTTCCAGAATACTGTAATAATGTTAACCTGCTTAAAGTCTAGGTATCATGCCTTGCTGTCTGTGATGAGAGAACCAGTCTTTAGTCTTTCACCTGATCTGATTGCGGGTGAAGAGCAGCTTTTGGGCAGCTGGGGTGTTTCAGGTAGTACTATGACAATTTTAAAGGTTGTTCAACCCATCATTCATCTAATTTGCTTTGGAAAATGAGCATTCTCTCTGCAGTTCATACCAGGCCACTCTTATTTGCAGGATGTTGTGGGAAAATAACTTTTTGGACTTTGTGGCCTCTTGTATCTTTTACTCCTACCTCAGCCCTTCTGGAAAAAAAAAGTTCATAAGGTGTATTGGAATGAAAAGAAATGTTTCACTGCTTCTTGCATGATTGTGAATATTGAAGTGAAACTGTCTGGTTTTGCCTTGAGTTCTGCTCTTTAAACTGACTTGCAGAAATGTTTCATGAATGTGTCTAGTTTAGTTTGCCTTTAATTTTTTTTTTGATGCACACAAAACGAAAGTGGAAGTGAAACACTGCTGGTAACAAGGACATGTTGCACATGAAAGTTAAGTATGATGTTCGAAGGATTGAAAATTGAGTTTGCTTTTTCAGGTTTGAACTCTATTATTGTCAATGATCATAAAGGGCAGGCTTTATTCTGGTATGTTTATTGGGAGTGTAGTTAGCAGCTGGAAAGGAGCATGTATTTCACTGTCAAGACAGAACTGCAATTATGTTTTCCTTGGCAAGTTTTGCATTCAGAATTTTGAAGAAGACTGAAAGAAATACAAAACTCTTTGGCATCTTCTGCACACAGATGAGAATAAACATCAGCTCTCCTGGGATTGACACAGAGCTGCCATTGGATATTTCAGAAAGCTCCTTTTGTTTGGCCAGGTAGTGAACTTAACATCAGAACTTGACTACAGAGCACTCTCTATTTTACTTAACCCCTGGGTTGTTGGATACTTAGTGGAGAGGATCAATCCTGAGTATTTTCTCAGTATTGTTTTGTGAAGTAAGTGTGAGAAGTAGTAAAGGGTGAATTGTAATGTTCGCGTTGGTGTCAAGTAGAGATGCCAACACCAGTAATGAAGTTTTCAAAGAATTGCAGCTGTAAGTGCTAGGGTGAGGTAAATGCTGTACTTGTCCAAGAGCTGTAAGTAACCTGTAATATTTGCATGAATAATGAGCTGTCATGCTCATTTGTAATATGAAGTAGCCTCACCTGATGGTCTCAGATTTCTCACTTAAAATATTTTGAAACTTGCTCTTTGGCCTATCTTGAACTTCTGCTAAACAGAGAATACTTCAAAGAACAAGTTTGAGTTAATTGGTTTGTTAAATAAGCAAAATCCTTTGATGTTATTGGTTGTAATTTTCTGTTCAGAAGTTGAAATGAAGTGTAATTGTAATAAAAGCAAGTTCAGTCATTTTTAACCTAGAAGATTTTAAAGACAATGGGTATACCTGGATATCTGAATATGGATTCAATACTTTTATAAGAAATTATATTTTATTTTTGTTAGGGTGTCATCATCCAAAGGATGGCTTTCATGCATCCTCCAGCTCTTGTCTGATTGTTGTTCCTTTCAGAGGAAATAGGGAAATAATGATTTGCATTTTGCAGAGCAGGCAGAAAACTTTGTTGTTGTTTGGCCTCGGTGCTGAGCGAAGCATTTGTGGTGGTTACTGATGGGGTACCAGAGTGATGGGAGGTAGCCAGCCCAGCAGCAGTGGTTAGTTACTGCCTCCACTGGACATACCCAGCAGTGAGCCTGCTTCATCTCACTGGCTTTTCTGAGTGGCTATTGCTGTTAAACTGGACTTTGAGAATGCAGCATCATTTGGCAGTTGGTGTTTCAGACCATGCAAACTTCAAGATCTGGTCAGAAAAGCATATTTGGGTAGCTGTTACTGTGCACAGTTTCCTGCTTCACCTATTCATATTACTTGAATTTGTTGTTTCACATACCCACAGTGGTACTTGATCAGCTGTGAGGATGGGATTCATTTCACATCTCTTGAGGTGTCAGCATCTGTGCTCCTTCTACAGTAGAGTAAACTTGTTTTGCCATGAGATAGAAAGCCCTGTTTGGACATACGGATCTCATCATGAAGTCTGCTCACTGTCAGATTTCTGTTGAGTGTGAAGAGTGTTATCCTGTTTAAGGAGCCTTTTTAACCTGTTTAAGTTTATATGTAAACTTA
The DNA here is from genome assembly GCA_013399895.1 of Serilophus lunatus. Lineage (NCBI taxonomy): Eukaryota > Metazoa > Chordata > Aves > Passeriformes > Eurylaimidae > Serilophus > Serilophus lunatus. The sequence goes on along the minus strand of VXBA01005706.1, from coordinate 139,242 downwards.
AAGACTTTCTGAGTTAGGTATTTCTGCCATTTTTCTTTAATGCCTTTAAGTTTTTGAATGCTACAGAATGAATAATTACTGCTCAGGGTGGATATTAGTTTGATATTTATGTTTGCAGTGCTTCCTAAGTGCACTTAAGATTTGTTTTCTATGTGATTTAGCTTTAAAGTTGCAGGATAAGGTTTCAGCCAATCAGTAATATTACCTGGGAAACTATAATATGTTACTCAGGGAAAAGGAGGTGGTCTTATCTCCTTCTCCCCATCTTTGATAGCCTTGTCAGCAATAATTTATTACTTTCAGAAGATTAGAGACTTCTTAGCAGGTAGCTTATTTACTAGAGAAGATGATCCGTGCTTGAATTCACTTCAGCTTTTGAACTGTTTTCTGACTTCATCAGAATGGTTGTGTTGCATTGTAAGGAGATTTTTTTAGGATCTAATGTTATATTGTACATTTGGTAATTTTAAAAAAAAATCTTAGCTGTTGCATTTGTCCTGCCTTGCTCCCTTCACCCCAACAAATCCTGTGCATATTTTTGGTATGTTCTGATTGTGTACTCCAACCCTCCTTAACTGGCCTCAACTCATTTGATTTGCCACTTATTTTTGCACCAATTTAAGAACAAAAAAGGAATAGTGGAAAGCTGAATACAGCATTTCTCTATTGCTGAACTTTTGATGCAGGAGTTCTGTGAGTCTTGTAAAATGGTGGGTGCAGTAGTACATAACTGAAAACGTTCTGTAGGTTCCAGAAAGAATTACCCTGCCTTGCTAGATTTTTTTTGTTTTGTTTTTTGGTGGATGTAAGATGCACAGCTGATTTTAGGCCTTGCTGCCTGTGTTCATAAGGAGTATCAGAACTAAAGAGTAGTCTGCCATCAGATAACGTGCTTCTGAAAACTCTTAACAGAAATATTTTAGATCTGTAGATAAGACTGAAGCACAGCTATGGAAAAAGGCAAGAACAATTCCACCTCTGCATTAATTGCACCAGGGAACTTCAAGTAACACTTTGTACTTCATAGCAGAATGTTGTGCTAAATTAGAAATTGTGATATCCTCGCCCACAATTGTTCAGTATCATGAAACTGTGATTGGTTTAGTCACAGGCAGAATTCTGGGCTGCCTACTCTGCCTTTGAAGCTACCAGAGCCCTGGAGTTTTTGCTCTTAGTGCTTCATTGCTTCTTTGTATTTGCTTTGCAGTCAGAAGGATAAGAGTTGTGGGCAATGTTGTTTTTTTTTCTTTTCCTGATGGCATAGACTTGTCTCTGATAGATATCAGAGAGACACAGAAAGCCCAGAATCTTCAGGAACTTTTGGTGACAGCCCGCAGCTTGTTAGGAGGTTACAGCTGTTCTGCGTTTGAGGATCTTTTAGAAGTTGTTGGGAATATCTGAGAGAATTCTCCTGAGTGCCTGTTTACTTTTTGGACTAAGATTGGAATGTGCAGGGAACTCTTACCTGTTATCTCTGATTAATGCAAGTTGTAATAAGTGAACATTTATGCTTAAGTTCTGTACTGTAATTCTGAACATCTGAATGTGTTTCTTGTAATTAAGGCTTCTAGGAATCTGCTGGGTAATTTTTTATATGCAAATCTTTTAATAACTAAATAATATGTTTAGAAATAGTGATTTTTTTCTAGTATAGAATTACTTATTCTGTCATGTAGTTTTTTAAAATTAATGTCTTTTTCCTTTGGGCAAAACTCTAGCTTTGGGTGTCTGTCCAACAGTACCTTCACTTTTGGTCACGCCTATTATTTACCTCCTCAGTTGAATGTCCCATGGAACTTGCTAAGTGATGTGTTAAAAAAAAATAATCCAGGAGTAAATTTCGGTGCAGCTTTTGCTTTTATGTTGTTTATAAGGTGGTTCAGTTCAGACGGGGGGTAAATGGTGAGTACTTGAGAAATCCTGAGCTCATTCTTAAGAAATATGATGCAAAGCCATTTAGATTAGTTAAGGCCTTATTACTGTCTGAATTTATTTCGACTTTTTGTGATTTCTTCCCAATTAACAAATGCCTGTATAGTTGCTGTCAGAGTTGATGATTGACCCGACACTTAATGTTGGAAATTGTATTTATGTTTAGTCTGACACAATGTATGCAAAAGGGCCTTTATATGTTGTGCAACAGTGTTAATATCTCCTCTGAACTGGGACCTTTCTTATGTATAGTAATACTGGTAGATAACTGAATATCCCAGGAATATTAAATAGTCCATAATTAAAAGCAGCATAGTCAAAATTAACTTTTCCATTCTGAATACGCACCTCCTTGGTCTAACATGTGATGTCCCAACCAGCTGCCACTGTTCCCAAACAGATTGTAGAGAGAAGTGAGTAACTAAGGAGAGGTTGCCAGTCTGGCCCTATGAATGTTCAACAGAAGATGGATACTGAATAAGCATGGATAGAGACGCTAAATACAAGTGGAGTAAGGGACGGGTCAGGAAATGCTCTGTAAAGGGAAGGTAGCAGAGATTGTCCATGCTGCATAATCCAGGCTGCATGTGTTTAGAAAAATCCCCCCTTTGCATTAATGGCGTGATGTCTTTAGGATAGCAGAGGTGGCAGAGTTGTTTTGGGTAGGGTTTAAAGAGTTGCTTCCACAGGTTCCAGTAGTAAACAAGTCAGGAAGCTGTGAAATATTGCTTTGGATTTTACCTTGTTTTTCATTCTTTTGGTATGTTTGTTCATGTAATATTTTTGTAGCTCTGTAAATTTTATAACTGTATAAGAAACAATTTTAAAGCAAACCAGGAATGCTAAATTAAGAAACATCTTTAATTATGTGGTTTATTTTTATATGAGAAATGTGGTGATTCTGAAACTTTCCACTCTGAGAGTGCCTGGCAGGTTACATTGTGTATCCTTTATTCCACAGATGGCATGTTCTTGCATACTTTTGTTACATGACTGGAAGTTCTTGGCTAATTCACTGAAAAAGCACCTTTGTTTTTAGGGTAGATTTAGTTTTTTTAAAAAACTTGGTTCAGTAGAATTTGTGTTAGTGTATGCATGAGAATGAATTGTCCAAAAATTAGTACTACTGAAAATATGCTGCAAGAAACCGGTTCTAAAGGCTTTTTTCACTTTTCTGTATGTAATTTAGCCTTACTCATGACTGTTTACTTCCAAAGACCTGGATAACAGACAATGAGGATTGTATGTATGTATCATATTCTTCTGTTACCTCATTTTTAAAAAAGAATTAATGAAATAAAATTTTGGATGTGACTGTAGACCTTAACAGACTATCAAAATACTGTATTCAGAACAATGTGGTCTTGGGGAATATTTTTACTGCTTTCATAAAAGAGATGCTCTGTAGAAATGCAAATAAGTTTGCTATCACAGTCTGTTTTTTACACCCTTATTGGTAAAATTTCACTTCCTGGTAGGAGAGAGGATTCAATTCCTGTGGGATCAACTTTAACTAAAACATTGTCTGCTTCTGTAAGCAAAAAGCCATGTATATTATCCGTGATGGTGTAATCTAGAAATCCATAGAGACTCATTAGGCAGTTGAATTTTTTTCCAAAGATGGCTCTTTCGGACCATAGCTGATGCTATTCACAGACTTCTAGGCATATTACTGTGTATTTCTCCTCCTTTACTGGTCCAAAGTAACAGGTTAAAACCTTGTTTAAGAACCTAATTTTTACTGATTGAGAAAAATAAATAGCTCGTCTAATATCTTGAAATAACCTCTCCCTAGGGCTTGAAAAAAGATATTGCAAGAAGTCCAGCACATAGTTGCAGCCCAGCAATTTAATATAACTCTTCCTAACAAAAATCATTTACTCGTTGCCTTTATGTCCTGAAGTGTGAAAATGTGTTCCGGGCTGCTTGATATTTATCTTACCTCAAATAAACATGGCTTTATGTTCCAGCGTGTAGATCTCAGAAAAAAGTTCGATGTCTTGAACATGATGATCCATAGGATTTATTGTCATAACTGTATTACATCACGTAAAGTCAGTTTGTATCTTCTTGTTTTTTTCTTTTTTATCTAGTAGTTTTTCAAAACACTACCAACTTGACAAAAAACTTCACCATTTGGTTTGTTTTTCTTCTACCATATGCTTTTTGCGTATGAAGATTTTCCGTTCCTTTGGAATTATGCTCATTGTGTTTACAGATGAGCAGAACAGCACACAGTACTCAAGCAAGGGAGGTGTAATTACCTCTGCTTTTCTCTGTTTAGCAACTTTTAATAGCTGCTTATTAAGCAAATAACTTAATGTAGTTAACTCCAATTAGCAATCATTCTGGTAAGAAGTTCTCCTCTAATACATTCCACTATGTTTAATTACCCTGGGTGACCTAGTGCTCAGATCAGCAATGGTCAGCTGCTCTGCCCCTTCCCCTCCACATCTCCCTCTCTGCACGCTTAGATTTCTCTGCAATTTGCAGAGAAAGAAACATGCTTTGTTAACATGCTTTCCTTTGTCAACAGCAAAACTCAGTAGGAAGGAAGAAGATTGTTATGCTCTGTGTCATTCTGCAACTGAACTTGTAGCTCTCTGTATGAGTTTCCACTACACTCTCCAGCACTGACAGGAAAAAAAAAAAAGTTTTTTCAGGTATAGATTGCCTGGTTATAAGCCTCTGAGTACAAAAGATGTGCTCCATACATTCTGCGTCCAGTATTTCTCTTCTGCATTTGTATCCTGTCTGTGAAAATTGTCTTTGGTGTTGTACCATCTATTGAGTCCAACAGCTTATGAAAAGGATTTTGTGTGATTTGCTGACTCTTGAATTTGTCCTCAGATGAAATACAGGCTTACCTTCAAGAAACAAAGTCAAGACTTGAACATAGCTGTTCTTCTCCTATAACATATTTATGCACTCTTTATTGTTTTGATGAGGGAGGAGAAAACTCAAGGCACTTTGATTAGGCTGAGTAAAAAAACCAAAACATTAAGAGGAGGCATAATTTTCCCATATTTGGTAAACATGTTAAATAGCAAACAAATAGAGGACAATGTGTTGATCCAAACTGAAATGAATGAGGCAGTATTTTCTTGATTTCTGCTAATAAAACATTTTAAATACCAAATGAGGAATGGTAGAACCTTTTTTTTGGGAGGAAAACTCCTATTAGAGGGTACATTTTATTTACATATTGTACATATTTATGCACAAACCTTTTTTGATAATGTTGCTTATATTCTAGTGATTTACAGTATCTCCAATTGAATATGAGGATATTGTTTCCTTTAGTTTCCACACATTTCTTGTCTCTCTTGTCCCCTAACAGAAGGGAAAGTATCTCCTGGCTGTGAATTGAGCACTGTGCAAAACCACAGGCTGGTGGTTCTAGTGGTAGACTGCTCAGCCATGTGCTAAAAGTGATTATATTCACTTGGTAAGCCCTGCCTGAGGCGTGTGCAGGCTGAGTTAAGTATTTGCAGCCATACAGAAAATCTCAAGACCGACTTTTGAAATCGGCCTTTCGTTGTCTTCCCGAGGAGTTAATGAGGCGCCCGGGGCTGGCGCTGCCGGTTGTGCCGCTGCCCCGGGGGGGCTGGATGGGAGCGGGGGGATGCTCACGACGAGAGAGAGGTTTGTGAGATGGTTTGCAGCCTCCGAGGGGACGGGGAGGCACTGCTGCAGACCCGGCGTGCGCTCGGCCTGCTTCCCTTGTCCCTGCCCGAGGTGTGGGCGGGGACACGCATCGACTGATGGGGAGTGTGCGCGCAGAGCTGAGGAGGCGCTGCTGAAATTCGGATCAGGGTCACGAATTCTAATTGGCGTTTTTTGAAGGAAAAATGTAAAATGAAACTGTTGCCAAAGTTTATTATTTTGAAGTTGCCATTTGGCCTAATTTCAAGAGGATGGAAAACCATTCTGAAAAGCTCTTCCTTTTGTGTTTTACCTGCTCCTCCAGGTCTTTTGCATATGTAGGTCAATGGGCCTGTGCTCGGTTATTGTTACAGGAGCTTGGCATATACTGATGTAATGTATTATGTAGCAATACCTATGGGAATAAAGATAATGTTTTTGAGAAAACGTAAGTTTTCAGATCCAATTTGTATCAAGATGTCCCTGTAAAAAACTGGAGCTAAAATCCTGCTTGCCTTCATTTTAATTTTATGAAGTTGCTTGTGCTTTGTTACCTAAGATATCTTTTATTTTGCAATTATTTACGATCTTATTTGTCCTAGTGAGTACCGGGTCTTTTGTGCACATGTAGAAGTAGACAATTCTGACAAATGCTGATCTAATTTGAAAAATGCAAGTGGGTGTATAAAAGATTATCTCCTTTTATGACAGCCCCTTACCCTCTTGCTGTCTCTTTATTTGGAGACATTTCAAATAGGTATGCAGGTAGAAAGCCCTTTCAGATAAGAAAAGTGTGTCCTTGTGTTCATTTATGAAGGGTTTTTTAAGTGTATGTATGATGTTACATATGATAGAGGGTGGGCAGCAATTACTTCTTACATGGTTTTAGAATAAATACTTGCTTTTAGAGTAAAAGGATGTAACAACCCGTGCTCTCGAGCTGGTTCTTTTATTTGTCACCTCACTGATCTGCATTTATGGAATTTCCTCTACTTGCTTGGCCTATCCTGAAAAGGTACACAGAAACGATGGTGAAAGGAATGATTTTTTAAGGCAGTGCTTTGGTAGCATCATAGGATTGCATTTTTAGTCAAGTAGACTTTTATATTGTCAGCAAGTATTTGCCAAATTTTGTTGTAATTTGAAAAATTGTACTTGGCTCTCAACTTTCCCGTTATTAAAGCTGCTTTTCTTTTTTATTTTTTTTTGCTTGTTTGACAGTTCCTGTAAGATTTTGCTATTCTGTATTTGGAATAGTATGTACTTAATTTTTGCCGCAGTCTAGTGCTCTTGCAGTCCTGTTTATGACTTTAAATAGTGTTGTAATACTTAATTGCCAAGCTAAAGGAATTCTATTAATCAGGTTTTACTACAACAGATAATCCTTTGTAAGGGATCAGTAAATCAATAACCATGTGATGTTGATTGAAACAAGGGTATTTAAAGAATCCAAGTGTTTAAGTTTGTTTGTTAAAACGTCTGTTGAAATAATTACACTTCTTGGGGAGGGAAAAAAAGAACAAAGAAGCTCTTAGTGCAGAGATTAGTATTTTACTGCAGGTAATTTACATTACTAACTGATTTCTGTATTCTCAAAACCTGTAGCTTTAAAAGCTCAATGAAACTTGCAATTGTTTACACCACTAAATTTAGTAAACTTGGGCAATGTTTGCTGCATTGATTTCTCTATGTTAGTTGGTTGCTTGAAACTGATTAAGTACTGTTACTTAAAAATGTTAATAGCTTTACTCGCTTACGGGGTAAGGTATTCCTGGCAAGTGTTAGAGAAAAGGTTTTAATTGATTTCATTAAAGCTTAACTTTAGATAATGGCCAAGTTCAGTGTGCAGTTACATGGAACAGCTGATGCTGTTCGGAGAAGGTTGGAATGAATTCTTGTTGGTGTCCTGTTTAAGCCCTGAATTTGCTTCAGAGTTTGCATCTTCTGTAAGGTGCTGCTGTGAGTAGTTAAACACAAACTCAGTATTTTTCATGTTGAGGTAGAACTTCTTTCAGTTTAAGAACTGAACTCTACTGCAATAGATTTGGGTGTCTTTTCAGGGCGTTGGTTGCATCACTTCTGCATATTTCCTTATTTTCACTTCAGTTTATCTGATTTATAGGTCGGACTTGATGATCTCAAAGGTCTTTTCCAGCCTAATTAATGCTGTGATTTTGGTCTCTTTATTAGTGCATTTCATATAAGCAGTCATTTCTAAACAGGTTTACAGTCAAAGTGTGGGTAAAGTCTAAGGTTATCTAAAATGACAAATAATTGTGTTTTTTTCAGGATATTGAATGCTTTTTGTGAGGGGCTCGTTACCCTGCTCTAAGTAGATCAGTAAAACTGATGGTTTGCTATCTTATCTCTTTTTCTGCCATTTCCTCACCCTTCTCTTTCCCTTCCCCCTGCTCTTGACTGCAACTTAGCTAACAGCATCTTGAATAATATTTTTGATCACGATTGCAGTTGCAGTGCAGTAACTTATGTAACACTTTTTCACTAATTACATTTTCAGCTTATGAAAACAGTAAAAGCACTTTGAAACAACCCTGTCTTTTCTCCCCGTCTTCTGCATATGAAAATTGCTAATCTTTCACAAAATATTTAGCTTTAAACTTTGTAAATGCCATAAAGCTGTGAAAACATTTTTCATGTATTAATCCCTAAGGAATCTCGGACGTCTCAATTTTGAAATCACTGGAAGAAAAAGTGAGGCTTCTTACAAAACATTGTGGAATTTTACTGGAGCTTTAGAAAACTAATGATGTCAGAAAGGTTTTTGCTCTAGCCATGGCACAAACCTGTAGACTTTAGCAACAGGTCTCACTTTAAAGTGTGGGTTATCATTTATTCGGGGCTAGACATGGCCATGTAAAGTAGATTTTTAGCTTTTTTGTCTTTATAAGGTAGTGTGGGCAAAATGTCTCCTAGTATAAGTATTTCTTGTGGAACTACAATATGCAAAACAATTTTATACAACATAGTGTAGCTTTAAAAAAACTCTCATTCTTGAATGAACATGCCTGTTCCTGTTGAGATGAATTCTTTCTTCTGAGTGGTTGTTGCCCTATTTTTCAAGCTCTGGGCTTCTATAACACTTCTTGACACCCTGTTCTCTTAGCATGTCTTAAGCTGAGCTGAAACTCATCTCTCTCTTCATTATATACAATATATTGGTTATGGTAAAAACAGATTTTGTGAAGGCATGGCTTAGGAGAAGTTGATTTGTATGCATGAATACAGATGTTCTTTACTGTTGACATAAGGAATACATATATACTTTGAAAGGAAGTAAAAGTTGTGCGCAGATGATCCTATTTGGGATTTGGTCAGGATTTTTCAGGTGTTTCTTCAGCCTTGCCTTGTTCTTTCTTCTGTTATCATGAGGTATTTACTTCATACTTTAGAATGTAAATGTGCTGGGTCAGCAACTCACTACAGAGTGCTTCCTAGGAGCATCCTAGGAACATAGGGTGAGGATAAAATTAAGATTTCATAAATGAGGATGACTGCTGCAATTATATTTTTATTTGTAGCTCTGAATTGGAGCCCCTGGTATTGGAGGGAGAGAGGGGAAGTGACAAGGGCACTTGTTATGGTGGACTCTGCCTTTCAGTAGAGATGTTAGAGATGCTGATTGTAAAGGCACCACTGAATGTCAAAGTTGTGCTTTGAGCAAGAATGTCAGCACTGCGAGAAGATGCCATCTGGCCAGGTCCTGAAAACTGAGAGAAGGAAATTTTTAGACTTGTTTGAAAGAAAGGTTTCAAATTGAATTTCTGATATGCCTAGATGGAAGACTTCTTCTTTAATGCCTTGCTGCTTCCTCCTTTAAATAAATCATAACAATAGCAAATGTAAATTTTAAAGAAGTAAGGAAAGCCAAATTGAGAACTAAATTAATAATTGCTAAGCTAGTAAGGAAATGGGTCAGTAGTTCAGTGTGTCTGGTTTAGTCTGTTTGAAATGTTATCATAAGTAAAGGGAATGAGAAAATAATTCTATGAGATAGTTGTCTGCTGGTAATATGGTGAGCGTACTAAGCTTTCCATTTGGGATGCTGCCACTTTGAAGGGAACTATTGAAACCATCGTTTTCTAAGCTGGATCCTGTTCTCTTCTGGTAATAGCCCCATCTTTGTCACATATAAGAATATTGCTGTCCTTTGATCTGTCTCCAGCATGTTTTTTCCAGAGAGAATTTCTGAATAGGAGTGAAATGTTTCTTTTCCTGATAACTGGAAACTTTTCCAAGTGATACCTTATATGTGTTAATTGAAATATTAGTAAAGAAATGAAATTTAATGAAAGGAGAAAACAATTTCCTTTGTGTTTTAATAGAAAAAGAGAGAATGTAGCATTTTGTTATGCAGAGTAAGGCATACGCTCCCCATTTTCTGGTATCTACTGTGCTTGGTATTCCTCAGAAACACAGAATAGAAAAACACTGCTCCCTTGGCCCTGGCAGATGACCCGGTACAAAAATTGCTTTAAAATTGTTACAGACAAAAAAAGATTTAAGGCAAAGTTTTATAACCTACAAATCGCTGTTTAGTATAGAAAATATTAAAACATTTGTGCTGGTTGATAGTTGTGACTGACATTGAATAGTTTTTTTTCATCCAGGTTTTTGGATGTCAGCTTTGTCAGGTGTTGCATTTAGGGCATGAGAATAAACCTTGGAGATAAAGCCTGGAGCATGTATGTTCCTTGTATTTGATTAAACCAAAGTGAAATTACAAAGCCCAATAGTATTACAAAACATGTTTCTCTGAGATGTGAATGAAGAACTCCAGATGTATTTTATTGTCTACGAAGGCCATAAACCAGCAACAGGACACCTGACAAAACAAGACAGAAACCCCAACATATTTGAAAACAATTCTGATTTAGCGAAGATAGTTTCTTTCGGTATATTCTATTTGTAATGTGTTTCTGTGGGAAGCAGGAAGTCTGATGTGAGATCAGCTTCCTAGGGTTTTTGAAATTGGAATCTAATTGAACATATTGAAGTAGAATTAATCTTTCATGGTTCTGCTTTATTTTTTTAATGTTTAATAGTGGGCAAATAGCTTTTTTAACTTTGGCAAGTCACTTCCTTTTTGATTCTGAAAATGATGGACTGCCTATATGTATTGATACTTGATATATTAAGACAAAGTAATGTAGTGGAAACACTTGCCTGCTGCAGTTTGACTCTGTGCCTGTTTTCCTACTGCTGTTGGTTGCTGAGAGCAAACAGCAACAGAAGCATTGGTAATGCTCTGCACGGGACACAGCTCTGTTTGCACTACGTGTCCTGCAGAGCTAAAAAAAATTAAGAATATTAATTTTCATGCTTTAATATTGTCAAATATGAGAGATACAAATCAATATTAGTGCTTGAACTCTTATGTAAGACTCTAAACCATACACTGCAATTTTAAGTTTAAATAAGTTATATGTATATGTGTCATAAAATACTTGTAATGACTTGGCAGTAAAAGTAGTCATCATCTGGAAAAAACATACTGCCTTTCATTTCATCCTGACTTTTCTTAGTGTATGTCAGGAACATAAGAGTAGATTATATAGCACTTAATGTCATTGATTACCTTTAAAGGTATTTTATACCGATTTTCTTTTGCAGTTGGTTGTAGCCTCAATTATCAAGTCTTAAATTATAAAAGATCCTTATACTTCCTTATTCTTTCCTTTGAGCTTTTTTAAGTATATTTCTGTCTGTTTATTCTCTTCAGAAAGCTGTCATCTTCTGCTGCCAATAATAAAAATTTAAAAAAGCCTCTGAAGAAAGCAGAAAACCCCCAAACACAAACTCATTTGGCTTTGTTTAGCCATATTTTGTCAGCTTTGGGACTGATTCTACCACGTTGCTTTTTTTATAGTCCTGTGTATTTAATTCTTAATGCATGTTCTGGCGCCAAGGTTTTGGAAAATGGTCAAAAAAATGGAGCTTGAATGAAGGCACAACATAAATTACAGCAGTATTTGGGGCAGACATGCACTTAGCAGACACCTTGAGCTTGGTGGTGCATGTTTGTAGGGATGTGGTGTCTCTCAAGAGCTGCTGTTTATGTTGTGGACTGACTGCTGCCCAAGTCGGCTGCGCCTGGAGCTTGTGACTTCTTCAGCCTTGTGGGGAGAGCCTTGGAAAAGGGAAAAATTCTGATCTTGCTGGCAGTGGTGGTAGAAACTGTTTTGTCGTATGTTGTGGCATTTTATTTGTGCATGCTGTTACTTCATCTCTTAGACTGTTACAAAAGTAAATTTTAGGTTTTATAAGGCCGCAAAATTCTTGGAAAAAAAACTTGGAAAAACTCTTGATAGTTATTAATTGCAACAAGTTGTCTAGGACACAGCTTTGTCCTACTCCTTCTAGTTGTGAAAGCCAGGATCTAAAAGATGAGGTGGAGTTTTCCACTCAAGTAGTGTAGATGTTGTTCCACTGCATTAATCCCATTTTTTCAGTTTACTGGTCACCCACCGTGTTGCTGGTTAGATTCACGGGGCACACCAGGACCAGGGTTTAGCAGCAGCACTGGCTGTAAAGTGCGTTTCTCTCTGCTTCTCCATGAGTTTCCTGCTCCTCCTCCCCTGCACCTTTTACTTTGCAAGTGTTTGTGCAGGTGTACAGAGAACAAATTCAGATAGAATCAGTTTCCTGATCCTTCCTGCAGCGTGATTGAACAAATGTGCTTGTGTTGGTACAAGAAAGGAGATGGTACACGGACAGGAACAAACGGTGCGGCAGGAACAATTAGGAATCCTTTTTGCATTAGTCTTTGGCTTATTCTGCCTTTAGAGCATATGTGAAATTATTGCCTTGGCTCTTCCTTGCATCCTGAATATGCTCGTGCTGTTGGAGAGCTGCTGAGGATGTTTGAAGCTGTACAAGTGCTATTTCCAATGTGTGTTGTTCAAGCAAACGTAAAGTTTTTGGGAACCTTGCTGTTTCTTTCTGTATACAATGACTTGAGGTTTGCCTAGAGGTGAAATACTACTACTTTAAACTTGTATGCAAATTGATTCTAACTCATTTTGATGGAAGGAGCCATATGTTTGTAGTATGACCATTTTTTTAAACAACCTGAGCTAAATCTTTCTCATATGATAGGACTTATTCTATGTTTTGGAGTTCTTGTTTGATCAAACTGAGTTTCTCTTTTCTACTCTGATTCCATGTGTGCACTCATTGTGTGAGAAGTGCCTTCTGTTTTGTTCACTTCAACATCTACGAAATACATACTGGAAAACTACACCATTTCCTACTGTTTTTATGGGCACAGAAATACATTTGTCAGAACAGTATCAACCAAGATGCATCTAAGATATGTGCAGCTATGGTTTATTCTAGCATTCTGATAATTTGTAGATTTCACTATCTGTGCTAAATTCGAGCCTGGGCATAATGATAATACGGTATTTACAGAGATGTGTAACTATTTAATTCTGTAATTTTTTTTTGCTTCCTTAAAAGATGGGGTTTTTTAAAGGCTCTTGCAATCTAATTTGCATCGACTAAGCCAAGGTGAACTGAGACACCATAAGTAGATTTGTCAGCCTGGTTTATCACTTGGTGAAATTCATCATGAGAAAAATATTTAGCAGCATATTAGTAGGAGCAAAACTGCCAGTTATGCAATCTGGGGTTGGAGTGCTAACAGCAGAGCAGTTCACGTAAGCTTCTGGAAGTAGGATAGTCCTTAACTAGCCATCAGTCTGTACTACTAAATTTTCACATTAGCTAATATGACTATTTAAAGATACTGATATTTATACATACTTAAAATTATGGTATATTGAATGGTGCTAAAAGGAAGTATTTCATTATGGTGTTATTAAGTAAAACCAATCTATGCACCTAGTGCCTCTGTATTTCTGAAAGTATAAACATAGGGTGGCAAATTTAATATTCAAATGTTTGAATCCTAACAGATAGTGTCTTAAAGGAAAAAGTGCCCCAATGCTTTATTTTAATCTTCCTTTACTGTAAGGACTATGTTACATCTTTTTAATTTAGGTTTCAGTTGTATAATTCTGATATGATCTCTTCAAGTATAAATACATCCTGACAACATGTTGTTACAGGAACTGTGAGGGAACTGATGATGCTACAGATGGTGCTCACAGAGGATTAAATTTGATTCCTTGGTTGGAACAGTTAATAATCTGCGTACTAGATCAGATGATGTAGGAGAGTGAAGTAACTCAGTAATGCCAGCAATGTCATGCTTACACGCCTGATTCGTGGATATAGGATATGATTATGAATCACATGTGCAAACAAATATGTCAAAGGAAACACTGATGTGGTTAAAACTTAAAAATTTTAAAATTATATGCATATATATAAAAACATTTTATATGTAAATAATTAATTTGACTTTATTACATTCTTCTAAACTTAGGAAATTTCATTTTATTTACCCAAAAGTCTAAGATGGTTTTTAAATCTTAACACCAAATCTGCAAAACTTTCTATGCCTTTTACTAAACTTTTCACAAAAATGTATAAGGTGGTAAAATTCTTTTCCAATGCTTCCCCCTTTCCTTTTTTCAGTCTTAGAAGTTGTGAACTACCTTTTCAATATAAAAAAACTTATAAAGTTTTAAGTTATCATTCATACTACCATGGTTGCTTTTTTCTGCAGATCACTGTCTTCCAGAAGGGAATTTAGTGCCTCGTGCTCTTTTTAGGCCTTGAGCCATATCTGAATGGAAATTAATACACTGAATATTGACTATAGGCTTTCACCAGGAGGCTTGTTTTGGAGATCACATGGACATACTATCAGACATTTGGAGGTCACCTCTGTATCACTTTTCTGATTTCCTGACCAAATTAAGAAAGTGCCTTAAGTGCTATGCTGCAGTTCTTTTTGAAGAACTGATAAATTCCTGAGCAGATTGAAGTATACAATCAGGGTTATACTGCATCTTTTCCAGCTTCCTGCTCTTAGGAAAGGGAGAAAGTTTTTAGAAAGAGCACTAAGGAACCAATCAGGCCTAAAATATACAAAAAACTTAGGTGTGTGTTGTGCAATGTTGTGTTGTTGTGCACTTAGATGCATGTTATTCAATACCAAAATCATGAAAACTTAGATTTAAAGTACTTGAAATGTTTCCCGTCTTGGTCTTTTACAACTAAATATAAGAAAAGTGAAACAGACTTTCCTATTGCTGAGAATAAGTATCAGACGGATGGAATATTTTTCACACTGAAAAGTCATGTGTTTTTGTAGGTTTGTGCAGTTAAGTACCGTAAAAGTACAAGTAAAGTTGGAAGGAGGAAAAAACACAATTTTAGAGGGCTTGCGTAAGATGCATCTCCCAATTTCCTCTCATCCTGCTTTGTTAGGGTTGGCAGGAGTTCCATTTCTAAATCAATCTACTTTGACCATTGTATACAATAATTGTCCAACTTCCTCTTCCTTTCCAACTGTGTCATTGCACAGGGAGGGTGTGGGAAGGAGATGGAAAAGCCATGAATCCATCTTCTTGATTTTTATTTAGTCAGAACAGCGATGTAATTTTATAATTAATTTCCTATCGGTCCAAATGAAGTATTTATACTGATACTTTTGTCTTGTCACAATAATTCTTGGCATGATTAGTATCTTCAAACCCTTTTTTGCAACTTCCTTTTAAAACAAGCGTTGCTTATTTGGAATAGTTGCTTTGAATACAGTTAAAGCAAAATTGATTTGCCATCAGCAAAATCAGATTTGACATTAAATATAATTCTCAAGAGGATTCCTGTCATATCTTTTCCTTTGAGTAAATGTTTTTCTGGCTACAAAGTTCTTAAATAGTTTTCTAAGATAATGTATGAAGTTTTGAATATCTTAATAGGTGAACAGAAAGTTAAGTGTCTGCTGTTCTGCAGATTGTTTTGAAGCTTTTTATCTAGGAAAGATTAGAAAATCTTCAAACCTGTCTTAACACTTGATTTTGCTAATGACATTATTTGACTGAATTTCTACTTTGAATAAACTCATCTCACTGATATTTTTTCTTTCCCCTGTGTATAGAAAATGAAGCTGAAGTTTAGAATTGGACAGCTTTTTTGTGGGTGTGGAGAAAGCAGAGATGAGCTGGTGGTGATTTAAGAAAAAAAATCAAAGCCTTGCTTGCCTCATCAAATTTCCATGCGGGGGAAAGAATATAATTGATCTGTATATATTAAAAGATACTGAAATAGCAGAATAAATGGTGACAAAACCAGGTTTGGTTCTCTCATACAAAGATCACTTGTATACATAGTGAAGTTGTAATGATTCTTTTTAGGGTTGTTTAACATGTCATTTTTTTTAACAAAGGATGTTTAGTGGATTTTAAAAGAGCCATGGCAGCTTTCATGGACCCTGACTGTGAATAGATTTTTTTTTGTTGTTGTTGTTTGATATCTGCATTACATATGTATTCAGAAACAAGTGCTCCACATACCAGACTTGCCAGTCAGGAGTTTAATGTAGGAGTCTCATCTGCTGTTAATGCACGAGTTCATAAACACAGTTTCAGAAGTTACCTAAATTTCTAATACAGAACCGCAGAAAATCCTAATGTGAAACATAACATTTTCAAAGTTTTTGGAGACAACAATGTTCTGAATCTCTTTTCCTGTTGCACCCCTTCCCCTTGCCCTGCTCTCAGTGTTACTGCATTTTCCTCTTCAGGAAGCTCATTTAAGTAACATCAGTGTTGTGATTAGAAGACAAGGTACTCTAAGCTTTTTGTCAAAATTTTGTCTGTTTTTTGGAATGTTTTTAGTGGAAAGATGTGCTGCAATGATGAGCTTTTATTAAAATGATTAAAGTGAAAAATAATGCCACAAATTTCTTCATCAAGTTAACTGTTAAATCCTGCTCAGCCTACTTGCCATATGGAGGAGTTTAATTATTAAGAGTAGGAGTGATTTGCTTTGGGAGCTTCTAATTGAAAGATTAAATGAAGCTCACTCTGAGGCTGTGTCTCAAGCATTTGAAGATTGTAGTGACACCTTATGTAAGGATTTAAGATAAAAACATGTTTGTTGCCTTTACTGTGAATAGCTGTTTTGAACATCAGACAAATTCTTGACATTCTTGAAAACTTTTTTTCAGTCATTTCATTAATTCTTCTTGTGACACTCAGATTTTTTCTCAGATTTTCAAAAGTTGTTCTCTTATAGGTTTTTTTGTGTTGAAAGGAGTCATATTTTTGAATTGGTGAGGAAACTGTAATGTCTCAAAGTGCATGTAAAGCTAAAGCACGACAAATGGAAGGAAATAGGAATCCTAGTTAGGTGAAGATGCATTTGGTGAGGGGGTTGGGGATGTTGTGGATACCTGCTTTGTCTCTGGAAAATGCAAAGAAATCCCCTTCTGTTATCATGGCAAGCTGAAACGTAGTTATTTTAAGAGTATGTACTTAGGAAGCTGACACTTTATAGTGCTTGCCTTTTCTGTGAGGCTTCCCTTTATTCCAGATGGCTCTTTAGGAACGAGGAATCATAAACCTAACACAACATGATGCAGTGCTGAATTCATCAGTAAAAGGCAGCCATGGAAATCCTGCAGGGTTCCATAGGATGGCCATATGTTAGTGTAAGAAAAGTGCTCTCCCTTCTCAGTGAACGCTGAACATCCTCACAGAGCAAAAATTATGTGTAGTCGTCAGTCTCTTCAAGTAACTACCCACTACTACGTTGCTGTGAGTGAATTAATGGGAAAATTTCAATCTTAAATTTGAAGGTGTGTACCTGCCTGATCCCGAGTACCTCTGAAAAATCATGAAGGTTTTGTGTGTCTATGCATTCTTAAAGAGGCTCTTTCAGGCATTGAAAAGACTTAAAGGCTCAGGCACTTTGGGGCAGATTGGAGCTGTAAACACCTGGCTGGGGTCACTGTCACAGGGTGTTTGCAAAAGGAAGCGTGTGAGAGAGAACCACAAGCTTATTCACTGTTTGTTGGTCTGTCAGTCCTTTTTTTTGGGAAGTCTGTTGCACTTGCAAAAGTTTAGGAAAAAGTAAATGCAAGGTTGATGAAAGACTGTGAGGTGCATATCAAGGTTGTTGAGGGGTCTGGAGCACAAGCCCTGTGAGAAGCAGCTGAGGGAACTGGGGTTGTTCAGCCTGGAGGAGGCTCAGGGGTGACCTTATTGCTGTCTATAACTATCTGAAAGGAGGTTGTAGTCAGGCGGGGGTCGGTCTGTTCTCTCAGGCTCCCAGTGACAGGACGAGAGGACGAGAGGATGTTAGGAGAAAATTCTTCACAGAAGGAGCGAATGACTATTGGCATGGGCTGCCCAGGGAGGTGGTGGAGTCACTGTCCCTGGAAGTGTTTAAACTGGATGTGGGACTTAGTGCCATGGTTTAGTTGATGGGATAGTGTTGGTAATAGGTTGGACTTGATCTCAAAGTCGTTTCCAACCTAGTTAATTCTGTGTGATATTCCTTTGGTTTTGGAACCATTCCTAATGGTGTATTCCTAAATAAATTTCAAGGGCTTTGCTGACATGAGCTCTTGAAGATATGGGTGTAATTAATTTTCCTTAGAGACTTGTGTTGACAGTCTCACTTTCTAAGTTTAACTCCTGTTGTCTTCAGGAAATGAAGAGCTTGATTCTAAAGTTGAGGGGAATTTCAAACTGCAGTTTTACTTGTAGACCCACCTTATTTTAGCCTCCTTGAAAAAGAGAGAAGGGGAATGAGGAAAAGAGGGATGGGGAGAAAAGGTGTGAAGAGTTATTTTCCTCTTACCTATAAATACAGTTTCCTGTATCTTGGGTTGGATAGTTGTTCGTTGCCCACTGTCAGAATGACATGACTGCCTTTCATGGGAGACTCCTATGGACTGATGAAGACTTTCTCCCCTTGTCTTAGAGCCTGGAAGTTACTGCCTCAGGACAGGAGAGAGGTTGGTTTCAAAATCCTCTGCCAAGTTTGTTGAGCCATTAGTTTGACATTCAGTTTTTTAGTAACAAATTCCCTCCTTATTATGACCAATAGTTCTGAAACTTCCTCACTTCTGAGCAACATAAAAAAACTCATGCCTGGAGTGGCACATACTGTGCCTCTTGTCCGCCTCGCTTGTTTGCTCTGCTAATTCTTCTGTGCTTTTTGTTAAAGGAAGGCTCAAATTCCAAGCCATCGGTTCACTCCATGGGTGAATTTATCACCTCTGCTTTTTCCTGTGATGATAATTTTGGACTAAGTTTATTTATGATGCCACACTAGGACAGAGAAATTGGTCCAGACATGCTACTAGATTTGTCCTTAAAGTACAGTAGAAGGTTTGGAATCCCAGAACAACTTCAATAGAGTAGATTCAAAGCGAAAAATAAGTTATCAACTAGTCTTGTGACTTGTAGGGCCTCAGGGCTATATTTACCGTGTTTGCTGTATCTTAAGAATTTTCCTCTTGGCTTTTATCTTGGAAACTTCATAAACATGCAGTTAACTAATCATACTTCATCTAGTATTAATTTGAATTGTTTTTACCATGCATTTGATGTAAAATACTGCATGATAAAATATTCTGCGGAGCTACAGATGATTAAATTTCCGTCAGCTGTTTTTTGGATTTGGTAGGGCTCCATAGGTATGCTTGTGAAATGCTTTTCATTTATTCTTTAGATCATGGCATTGTAATGTCTTCTCTGAAGATGGGAATGACCAGTGTTGTTGGTCTGGGAATGCTAAATTTTACCAGCTTCATAATAATAACTAACTTCAAAGTAAATCTGGATTATGTCTGGAGTGGGTTAATTTTTATTACAGTCAACATGTGGTCCTACTCTGTTTCTCAGTCCCAAAAAGAGCAATTGGCACTCTGTCGTTTCTTGAGAGAGATCAAGTGTTCTTGGAGCCAGTGCATGGGACATTTGAAGCACTAGCAGCCTGTTTACTTCTCTCAAGAGGAACCATAGCTCCTTAAAGTGCTTCCATGCTTAAATATCCTAAAAAGGCATAGTCTGATTAAGGAACTGATTATCCTCAGTTGTGAGAAAATGTACTTTGAGAAAACCTTTTTGATTTGAAAAGCTGAACAAAATGGAAAACATCATTTGAGTGGGTGCTTGCAAACTGTGAATGCTATCTGACATTTTCTTCTATGTAAGAATAGAGCTAAGGGCAAATTAAGGAGGTTGAATGTGTTTGGGGGACCTGTTCATTTGTTTTTGACATTTATGCTTTCATCTAACTTAACACACAGTATAGATCTAAACTTGTAATACAGTGATGATTCTTCTGATATATGATTGTATTTAAGTACATTTGTATTCTTTGTTGATGGGCATCGGAGTTTAGTTATTAGCAGGACTTTGAGGCAATCAATTACTATTGCAAGGGAAGCCTTTCTACAGGAAGCACCCTGTATTGCAGGGATAAGTCCTTAAATGCCCCCTGCCATATTAATATTTTAATTCCAAGGGGAAGATCTAAAGGCTAAGTATTGTGCAAATTAAATCTTTTATCATAAAGATGGGCAAATAAAATGGATTTTTTTTGGGGATGTTAAAAAAAGTTAATTCATTTAATTCCATAAAATGTTAGTTGCATTCCAACGCTGAAAATTATAGTTTGGGATTAGTTCCGTTTAGTGCTTAGTAATTAGTAATTAATCACTAATATTTAATATTTACTAATATTTACTAATTTAGCAAAGAGATTTAGAAATTTGTCTCTGTTCTGGGACAGTGTCAGTGAGGTGTTTGTGTTTTTTTGTGTTGATTTTTTTTTGCTTGTTTGTTTTCGATTTTTAAAAATTAATTCATGAACACAGATACAGATTTCTGTTAACTTCTGTTACTAAAATTTGACTCTACAGTAAAAATGCATTGACTTGCATAGGAATAGCCATATGTTTATTATGTGTCTGAGATTCCACTTATGTTGTGGTTGTTGTCTTTGTAGTTCTGCTTTGTAGTCTTATGCATTCAATTATTTTTGATTATTTTAAAATAATAATAGACAAATAATCAGAATAGACAAAATATCAGAATCATGTTAATCCAACTGGTATGAAATAGTAAAACAATAAATTTATTTTTCTGGGCAAACTCTTGATCCTCTCTGTTTCCATGTTCTTCCTTTACATTGCTTATATAAATGAGCCTTTTAATAAATTCTGGAGTAACACAAAACCTTAATCCTCTGGTAGACTAGAAGAAGGAAAATTTTTCATATGCTGTCTCATTTTGTATTTGCATTGATATGATTAAAGTGTAGTGTTCCAGTTTGTGAGGCTAAGCCATTGCATTTTGATAATGGCTATTACAGTGGGAATTCGCCATTTCTTATTTAAGCTGAAATTAAAAAAAATTATTTCTGTATCCTTCTCTACCTTCTGTTCTTTGGTGTTGGGTACATCAGAATTAATGAAATAGCTAGGTATTGGTTAATGCTAGGATCTGTGAAAGACAAGTGTAATGATGGTTGATCATCATGTATGTAGAATTTTGAAGCATTTGTCTTATGCCTTGTGGAAGGGAAAGAACAGAAATTTAATGGTCTGATGTGGTGCAAGCTGAGCCATCAGTTGCATGCAAATCATGAGCCTTCAGTTATGAATGCCAATGAAAAATTTACTATTTTTGACTTGGAATCCCGCTTCACAGCAACTGCTGTTTATGATCAGAGTGTACAGGACTGATGTATCATGTATTACTACCAGTCGAATTTTCTTTGCAGTGTGCTTTCTTCTCTTGCAGTCCTCCTGGAGTATTTTGTGTTCAGTAGTACTGTTGACTTAGAATTTTGCCTGCAATGTGATTACTATCCCTTTTGTTATCTGTTTATGAGGTTATGATTGCATGACATGACGGTTCTTTTTCTTTTCCTCCACCACCCTTTGTGTAGCCCAGGCTTTCTGAAAGGAGGTTGGGAAATGCAGTAACTTTATTTGCCATGGCAGTGACATATTACTGAGAGTAAAAAAAATAATCAAAACTATTCCAGCCTATTTTTTGGGATTCCTTCTGGGTTAAAAAAGAGAGTTGATTTACACAAAACTCCCTTTTTACTTTATTTAAGTTTTATAGTTAAGTTTGACATCTATGACCTGGTGATTATGTGCAGTGAAGTACAAAGTACACAGTACAGAAATTTAAGCCTGTTTTTTTGTTTGGGAACTTTATGTTCTGGAGTGACAGTAACTAATATTTCTGCTTTTTTGTTTTTTGTTTCCACCCCTGCCCCTCCACCTTTAGATCCCTGCAGTTCACTCAGCCCACCCTGCTTTACTGAGGAGGACCGATTCAGCCTAGAAGCTCTCCGCATGATCCATAAGCAAATGGATGATGACAAAGATGGTGGTATTGAAGTAGATGAAAGTGATGAGGTAGGAATAAAAAAACCCTCACTTCTGCATTCATGAGGTCTTTTCCCACCCATTATTTTGTATAGCTGCTCTTTATCTTCCAGCATTTGAGTAGTCATTGCTTTTTTTCTCGATTCAGCCCTTCCTTTAGCCAAATATGGAAGAAAAGTCTAATTTCTATAATTGTCTGAAATGAGATATATTATTGTTCTAGCCTAAAGGAAAGTTTTATATAACTATGTATAAAAGCTGTTGTTTTAGTGGTTGGTGTTAGTGGTAGGCACATTGTGTTGGTTTAGTTTGCAGTGAGGTTGATGTGGTCCATCACGTGCTATTACAGTTTCTTTCCTCAAAGTTTTCTCGCTTAAGGCATCACTGGGCTTTCCTATTTACCTTACATCTGTTGCAGGCGCTTCATGGTTCAAAATAATACCTTTTACAGACAGCAGTTCAGAAAGATTTCTGGTTTTGCTTACATTTTACAGGCAAGTACTAAGCACCCCCTGCTGTATGGCAGATTAAGATTTACGAAGGTTATTCAGACATGCCTGGAATTTTTTGTGTCTGTGTTCAAATGCGTTTGGTATGCAGGTTCCTGGTGGTCCTGGCAAAGGACTTACCCTTGCACTTACTCAACTTTACCATTGGGGTAGTAGTGGAAATAACGATGTAGTTTCATTGTACTTGCTTATTTTGTGTTCCGACAGTTGTTAGGCATGGGCTTGAGAAAGGAAAGGGGAGTGGAGATGTCCCGTAAAAATGAGAGTATTGTCATGTGGTTCTGACACCCATTCTCACTGTAGATGACTGGGAGAAGAATCTAGCTCTGCCTTGTCATCCTTTTTTATAACATCTAAGGGAAGTTTGTTCTCCCTGAATGAGTTATGAATTATCATTGTCCAGGTTGATGTGATGCTACTTTTCTGAAAGCCTGTGTGCAAACAGCACAGTTCCCAGCCAACCTGACCCTGAGCTCTTCTAGGGATGGGACCTACACAACTTCTCTGAGCAAGCTATTCAGTGCCTCACTACCTTCTGAGTAAAGAGCTTTTTCCTAACATGTAATCTAAATCTCTCTTGTTTTAGTTTAAAACCATTCTTCCTATCTGCTTGTGTAAAAATTTGCTCTTCCTCTTTTTTATATCCTCCCTTGAAGTACTGAAGCTCCCAATAAGATCTCCCTGGAGCCTTCTCCAGGCTTAACAATCCCAGCTCTCTGTCTGTCTTTGTAGGAAATGTGTTCAGCCCTCTGATCATATGGGTCGCTTCCTCTCAACCTGCTGGCCACTTTTCCTTGGATGCAGCCCAGGATGCAGTTTGCTTTTTGGGCTGTGAGTGTACACTCTTGGCTCATGTCCAGCCTTTCATCCATGAGAACCCTGAAGTCCACACAGGGCTGATCTCAATGAGTTCTCCCAGTCTGTACTCAAGTCTGAGATTGCCTCAACCCAGGTGCAGCACCTTGCACTTGGACTTCATGAGGTTCTCATGGCCAAATTCTTGGGTTTGTCCAGGTTCTCTGGATGACATCCCTTCTTTCTGTTTTGTCAACTGCACTGCTGAGCTCTGGGTTATCTGCAAACTTGCTGAGAGTGTGCTTGATCTCACTGTCCATGTCCTTGATGAAGATATGAAAGAGCACCTGTACCAAGAGAAATCCCTGATGGGCACCACTCATCAGTGGCCTCCACCTGGACATAGAGCCATTTACCACAATTCTCTGCTGTGTTCATTCAGCCAATTTCTTATCCACCAAGTGGTCCACCCTTTTAATCCATTTCTCTCCAGTTCAGCTCTGTTATTGCAGAATGTTGTGTGTTTGTCATTAGTATCTGGGATAGGCACAGTCCAGCCTGAAAACTGAAATATTAGTTATGGAGTGTGAGCTTCCTGATGAACTTCCCAGCACTTCGATTGATTCCCTTGAAATCTACTGCATTTGTTATACATGGAAGCTGAGAAGTTTAAAAGAAAATACTGAAATATTTATACATTGGAAAATTTTATTAGTATTCAGAAGATCTGTCTTGGTTTCTAGTGGACCATCTTTATATCTAACCTTAAATTTCTTCCTGTTCCAGAGGAAGCAACAGAAACTACTCTTAAAAACTGTTTAAGTGGCTGAAATTAGAACAGTTGATGAGGGATGCTGTTTCAGTTGGGGTAGTGACAAATGAGTGAAACTATATATTCAGGCTACTCATTGTGCATAAAATGAATGACTGAAATGTAGCCCTTGTTTCTACTAGTTTATTTTAAATTATTGAAGAAATATTTAATAGCCCCCTCCCTGCAAATTAGCTCTTTTCTACATATAATTTCAATGCAAATCAGTGATGAATACGTATTTGCATAGGGTGTTTTCTTCTAAGACATTAAATCCAAACCTAAAATTAATGAGAAATGCAGTTTAATTGCTAGTTCAGATAGTTGTCTATATGTTCTTGTAGTGCTTTTACTGGAACCCTACCATAACCTTAAAAGATGTACATTTCAACAACATAGTTACGTAGTTACTTGGTTACAGTAGGTCTGAATATGTACTAAATGTATTCTAATATACACTGTTTCAGGACCAGTTTTGTATGTTCTGTCACAGTGGGTAATTCTGCTTGTCTTGATTAAGAATGAGGACTGATACTTAAATCTTTATTGGAAGTAAAACTTACATGAAATACAGGGATTTTACTTAATAGCAGGGAATCGGTTTTGCGTTTTGTGCTGCATGGTTTTTACTTGTAAGACTCCTGGAAGAGTGGCATATTGAGTATGTTGATTAGATATTCGTCAGTTTTTTATTTGGCAGGAAGAATGTTACAAGGTAGAAAACCTTTCTGCAGTTTTACAAGCACTACAGCAGTGTTACAAGTGTATATTTACAACAAGGAAGGAAGTTCTTGTAAATAAGTTATTTTGAGAGGGGAAGGTAAAAAGAGGTGAAGATGAACTATTTATTTTAGCTATTTTAATTTGCTAATCCAGTTAACTCCCAAGAGTGATTCCAGACATTTCATCTGCCCAGTTAATTTTTCCTAATGTTTTCATGCCCTGTTTTATGATGTAGTTTGGTTTTCCTCTGTAAAATGAAGGATCACATAAAGTCATTCTGTAGAGAAGGAGTTCTTTTCAGAATATAAGAAAATTTGAACTGTTTTAAGAAATTTCTTATTTTGTCACAAACTGTCTGATACTGGGTGCTCTTTGGATCTACTTTGCACTGACTGGAAAGAAGCTTGTATTTGACCTTCATGAAATTGATGTGGGGAAACCTGATCTAAATTTTTAGCACAGGATTTAATAGTCTTTGGAACACATGAGGGATTTGTTAAAGTCTTCTAAGGAAGTTGGGGGGACTCTAGTCTGAGCACGGACTAGTTCATTTTTTTTCGTTTCTCTATTGTTTGGTATGGTACAGCAGAGAAAAAGAAAAAATGATATGAAAAACCCCCAAACCTATGCTTATTGTTAGGGCAGGCTAATATGAATTTTTCTATCAGCTCTATCTCCTGCTTTTATTACTTTATTATACATAAGATTATAATTGTTTAAGCTGGTTTCAAGAGGTAGACTTAAATGGGTAACTGAAAGGGAGAATGTAGTATTATTAACTGAGGTTTTAGTCATGTGTTTTGGGAGGTTATCTGCCTCAGGAAGCATCTGTTGCACCTTGTGACGTGGCTTGTTTTAATGACAAGGAGGCACAAGTAGTTAGATAGACTTAGCATGTGTTCACTATTTGCATAGGTTCTTCCTGTTTCAGAAGAGCCTCTGTGTGTAGGTCCTACATGAAGTTATTGTCTCAAAGAATCTCTCTGCAGTACAGGAATAAATTCATGTTTTTGAAATACTAGTATCTTACTGTGTTCTAATGTCACACCAAGCTAACGACACAAATTTACAGCTTTGTATGGAATATTTGGATAGATCACTTAATGTAGGCGAAATACGAAGGAATTTTTTCAACAAGTAAACTTGCATTATTGCTTAACTGCAAGAAAAAAAAAAAAAGGCAAAACAAACTTGACAGAAAGCCGTCAAAAAAAAGAAGAAGGCAAAGTAGTACAGTGTGGAGAGGAAAACACCGTAACATAGAAAGCATTGAATACCTTTTAACAGTATGGTCACAGAAGTTGAAACTGTAGAGATCATATACAGAAGTGCCTAACTTAAAAATGTTGCCTGGAGACAAGAATCAAATAGAATCTGACTTTAGTGGCTAAGCTAGGGAAGATGATTGTCTTCTGTATAGCAGTTAAGTCAGGAAAAGTAGCTACTATGATCTGATTTGGAATAGTAATAGTAATCTAGCACTTTTGGCTATAGTAAGTTTGACGGAGGCAGAATATTTGGCAGGCCAAGATCTTCCTTTTGGAGTGACCCTTTTTAAATGGATGGATCTGTGAAGCCATTATTGGAGGGCTTGAGTTCATATTTACATCCAAGATGCAAATAATCTGAGAGGTTGAACAGATGTAATGTCTTGAGAGTGCGCTGTGTTTTTTTGAGAGGAGAAGAAAGGTCAAAGAAGAATGCAAAAGGAAATAAAAATGGACAAAATACAGAAGTCAAGGATAAATAACTCAGTTAAAAATGAATAATTTATAGAACTGAGGTGAGTTCAGAAGCATATGCTTCAGTATACCCTCCCTTTAGTGTTAATTCATGATGGAAAGTTTTATAGTAGAGGAGAATCAGTCCGTGTTCTTAATAGGTAATTAATTTGCTAATCATAGTCTTGGTTGTTTATGCATCCTTTCTTTTAGCAGTTAAAATTGTACATGCATCTGTACATTTCAATCTATTTTACAAGCTTACTAAACTAAATTATTTTGCATTAGCAATACTATTTTAGGACAACCCAGAGAAATAAAATTTAACAGCTAACTTTTCAATGTGAAATCATTTTCTGAATTACTACAGAAATATATCTGCCTATTCAATTTATGTGATGATGCATTGGTGAAAGTAATCTGTAGATATCTTTGTTCTTTAATTCCTTAAGATATAAAAAAAGAAACGTGATTTTACTAGTTTAGGCCATAGACCTGCTCATTTGAATAATCTGCTCTGGACAGTAATGAGCACTAAATACTTCGAGGAAAATTGCAAGAAATTCCATGAGAGGAAATATTGAAGAACCAGAGCTGAGATACTTTAGGTACATATATTTTGGATATTAGGAGCATAAAGTGTGAAGTGAAAAAACACTTTGAGAATTTAACATTAAACTTGGAATGGCTGTAAGTGATGGCTCTTCTATGTTATTGAACAAAAGCAGATTCATGTACAAAATTTCTTTTTATTTTTTTGATCTTGGTGTAAAGATTTAGCGCAAGATTTTAAAGAGGGGTAAGCACTGCTATATATAGAACAGATGTTAAATAATATAGTTTAATATAGTTTAGAAGCTTGATCTCTCTTTAGTGCATCTTGGGACCTTATTACACTTGAGGAGCTTACCTTGGGTTTTATAATTTCATTTGGGAGAGGTTCTGCTATAGACCAATTAATTGTTCTCTCCAGTTAAGCACTCATCAACTGTCTTTAAAGTGCCCTTAGTATTCTGGTTTGGTCCTTATCATTTATATAATAAAGGTCCTTAAAGTGGTATTTATATTTCTGTAAGCCATTTTATACTTCAGTGTCAGCTGGTTAGGCAAAATTCTGCATGCAGAGAAATGCCTGCTGCTGTGGTTCTGAGGCTGAAAACATTATAAATGTTTTTTTTTTCGTGATGCTGGGATGACTCTTGAGTGTGTTTTACGTCTCTGCGAGAACATGCTGTTATAAACACTGATCTTTCAAACAAGTATTTTGAGCTTCCTAACCAGCATAGCAAACCTTTGCCCCCCAAGCTACTTTGATTCCTTTAATTTGTCATGTCTCTCTTAATAGAGGTCTTTTTGGCAGTAATTTTTTTTCATTCAACTGCTAATGTATTTGTCCCCAAGTAAGAGTGTCTTTTAGTCTGAAGTTTTGTAAGCAACTCTGAAGGTGTCTACACGCTCTGTTTTTTCAGAGCAGGATAAGGAGCCAAGTCTTGCCTGAAAATTTTACGACCGTGTTGACACCTGTGCCTGTGCAAAGAAGCCCTATGGAGAGGCAGTATGTGTTATCATGGGTACAGTTGCATGGAAACCTGTTCCAGCGTGATTTGGATCAGACCTACCTCACGCCTTGCCTCCTTGGAGGTACTTAAGCTAATATGTAGCTGTCTGCACCTGTTTAGGTAGGTAGCACTGCTGGCATTTAGTCCAGCTACAATGGAATGCCCCCTTGGAAATTCTAATATGGCTTTGAAGAGATTGCAAAGTTTACTTTGCAGAAGAATAGCTGCAGTTTTGTTTTGAGATGCAATAATCTTTTTTTTCACTGGAATGTGTAGATTACTTAAGATATACTCTGTAACACTTTCCTGACTACTGTGTTTTTCTAGTAGCGTTTTTATTATGCTTAAATGTATTTTCTTACGTTGCTGCGTAAGGTCTTCAGAAGCCCTTTCTGTAGGGTAGGCAGTTGCAGAAGCTGTCATACCTGAATTAGAGTATGTTGCCTTTTAAAAGCAGATTTGCCGTATCATTTAGTCAGTATCTGTGACTTTGCAATAGTTGCAACAAGTCTGGTAGGAATATATGGGAGACCTGTCTAACAGTGACTGAGTGTATCTGAAGATTTATAGGCAATCTGAAGGGTTATAGAAAAACTGAAGTTGTAACTTTTGCAGGTTTTCCTTTGAAGGTACAAAACTGAAGGAAATAACACTGCTTGAGGAAGAGAGTAATACTTAGCCAGGAGATATAGCTAATTGCTCCTAATGCAAACTTGTCAGTTAGAAGGTCTATTTTAAGTTGATGAAAACTGAAAATCATAAACTTGAGCCTTCACCCAGAATGAAATATAAATATAAATAGCATATGAGTGATTCCTGCTGCAGTTAGTGAGTGTGGTTGATTTTCCTTTTCCACTGGCATTTGCAAAATATGCAATCTTATTTACTCTTCAAGGAGGAAACGTCTCTTGCAACTTCCATATTTTAACTTTCTGCATTATTCCATTTGAGTTTAAGTTTGTAAGTGCTCTCTTCAATTCCAGTCAAACTGGTATTGGATTTTGGGGCATCTTTTCACCTCTTTTACAATGGTTGGAATTTTTTTCTGTCATCCTTGTTTCAGATTGGTCTTTGTTTATGAGTTGATTGGATTTTGGTGAAAGTTACTGTACTAAAGGCTTTCTGAAGAGGAAGGAAGGTGGTGATGTATGTGACCCTGTAACTTTTCCAGGGCTCCACAAGTCCTGTCCCCTTCAGGGAGGAGGGTTTCCTCTTGAGCTATTATGCTGCCAAACCTCGAAATGCGGGATGTTATTCTTTGCAGAGGTACAGTTTTGGGATCAAAACTTCACTGCAAGTTTAGGTGTGGTAGTTTCTTTATTATCTGCTTTTTTTTAAGTAACTACTTTGACAATTTTTTTTTGTTTGTTTGTTTCACACAGTTTTCTGGTAACTTATCTTCTACTTTTTTTGGTTTCAACTTTGTAGTCTTAAAAGTACTTCTCCTTCCTGAGTAATTATGTTGTCTCAGATAATCTTTAGATGTGTTTTTGTTAGAGTTTATTCTTTTAATCTATTTACAGTTATTTTTCTAACCTTTTCTTTGTACGTTTAATGACCAGGGCAACAGAAGAGAGATTAGCTGCCATGACTAGGAACAGAAAAATCCTCTTTTACCAGAGTTGTTCTGTTTTTATGTCTTTCTTCAGTTTAGGGCATAGTTCTTTTTCTTAAAGAAGCACATCCATATTAGGCCAATTTTGAAACAAAGATCTTTTAAACGAAAGATGTTTGATGTTGTTATCTAGCTCTTTATTAGTAAAAGCATTCGTTCTTTGAAACACAATGGCCTCTTTCTAGTTGCACCATAACTTAAGTGTTGTGACCATGCAGTGTCACAGAACCTTGTTGAGGAAGTCATTGTGGTAATTTTCATAGGATCTGGGAGCAGTATGGGTAAGATGGAACAGAACAGGAGCTTTTCTCTTGGAAGAAGTTCTCATAGGTGTATACTCTCTCGCCCTGAACAGTCTGTACTGATTACAACCTGCAAGCTGCTTGCTGGTTTGTGTGTTGACGGTCCCTTTTAAAAAACGGACGTTAGTCAAATATTCTAATCCATCTCTCGGTATAAACCAGCTCCACTCTCATCCTCTTCTCCCGGGAAGTCTCATGCTGCGGGCTCGGGTCCGTGTTCCCCGTGCCACTGTGTGCGCGCGGGCTCGCGCGGGGCCCCGGGGCCGAAGGACGGGAGACGCTCTGAGGCTCCCAGGCGCTGCTGCGGGCGCTGCTCATCCTTCGGCAGCCGCTGCCCCTCCCGCTTTCACAAAGGAACGCCGCCTTATAGTGCCTTACAGTGCTTACTTTGGGGTGGGATGTTAACACCTTGAAGCTTTGCTGTTTATCAGGTGGCGTCTTCCTTCTTTGCTTCTAACCGGGTATGTAGTATGTTAACAGCAATTCAGATTTTACATGACTCCACCTGTAATTGCACAAGTGTTCTCGTCCTTCAATGTTTTACAGCCTTTGCTGACAACTAGCAGTAAAGATAGAAGTTTGTACACTCAAAACTGACCTGAGAAGCCGAGAAGCTGCAATATGGGCTTAAGCCTGTACATACACCATATATACATGCACTCATTCTGTTCCTTTTCAGAAACTTGATCACCCTACAACGTTTTTGTTTAAAACAAATGTTCATGCCTGACATTTGGGGTCTTCAAGGGCAGTGCATCATGAGTCAATAGAAAGCTGAAGAGTGAGTGTTAGTATTTACCTTAACCCCCACATGAGGAGAGACAATCTTTGCATGGAGGGACCTATAATATGTTTTTTTAGTATGCTGTATTTTTAGTATATTTTTCCAAGTTCCCAAAAGATATGCTGGGAACGTCAGCTGATAGTAGGTAGTTGCAGTCTGGAGGGGAAAAGTGAGGTGGGCAAACATCAATTCTTTCTTGCTGTTCCAGCTGGAAATCTGGAAAGGCTTAGAGACATTAGTGCATAAGAAGATTATTTTGCTTGTTTTGCTTTTTTCTTTGAGTTCCTGCTCTGTAGTTTATCCTTTAATAAACATGGTGTGGGAGTGAATAAGATAATCCATCTTTGGTTGCACATTGAATGATAGTTGTAGAATTTTCCAGCTTCGTGGTAGTATTGCCAATATAGGAAGTATTGAGAATTCCTGCTTGGACTGTGGAGTATGCAACACATATTTTTATATTTGAATACAGTTACAGCATACAGTTCTGTGCTTATGAAACATTTTTACTTCTGCTGATCCATGAGATTTCTAAAGTTCTGTAACTGCCCTTAGCCCAACAGGCTACTATTTTCAGTTCTCATATATTTCATAAATTTCTTCTATATTTCTCATATATATTCATGTGTGTGCATATATATATATATATATTTGTATATCTGAATTTATGCCATTCTTGTACACATGGGGAAGAATAGTTAAAAATGCTTGTGCTGTTTGTATGGGCTAAGTGGAGCTGTTTTAGGGATCAAAAGGCTTAAGAGAGTTAATGTCTGACAATCAAAAAAAGTTTTGAAGTGAAAGATAAATAAAAGAGGATTTGCATCCAGTCTGTATTTAAACACTATGGCTCTATGGTTGGCTTAGGGAATGCCACTAGTATGCTCTCATACTCCATTTCTTTTTACAGACATTTAATATTATGATTTAGCATTGACTATTTTTCGGCCTTTCCTGTACTTTCTTGGATGACATAATCTCTAGATTTGTTAAAGATGGGGCCTGTGGAGGAAGCTCTGCACATAATTATTACATGGACTAAATTTTAAGAATTTAATTCTTCTGCAGTGCATCACTAGCTTGGCTTTCTTCCCTACCTCTGCTTGAAATGGTGATGACATATGACGAGTCACATAAAAAAAAGCTGGTTTTTACTTATAGCTTGTCTATAGCTAGTTTAGAGTGGTTTTATCCTCCAAGAACTGAAGAAAGCAAGCTATCTACTTGGAGGATTACTTAGTTTGCTAGTACTGTTAGTACCAAATGTTAGTTTCCTGATACAGATACTAAGGTCTTCACCCACAGAGACTGCTCCTACTGTGACTTTAGGGACTGATACCTATAGAAAGTTTCCACTGCTAATGGGAGGTCGTTTGCCAGCCAGTATTTGAACTTTTCTAGGCCTATCCGAAATAAAAATAGAGTGGGTTTTACAGTTCTGTGGGGGTTTTTTGTGTATGTTTGTAGTGACTGTACTGACGTGTGAAATACTGATACAACACTACTATCACAGACCCTTAGAATGGTTTGGGTTGGAAGGGACCTTAAAAATCATGAAGTTCCAACCCCCGTGTCTTAGGCAGAGATCAGACTCCTTAAAGCCCCATCCAGCTTGGCCTCAAACACTTCCAGGGATGGGGCATTCACAACTTCTCTGGTCCGGTGTCTCGCCCCCCCCATTAAGTATGACATGATTGCATGAACTCCCTTTTTATCAAGTTTAAAAGGCTTCTTATTAATTACTGGGAATGAAGCAGCTTTATGTAATGCTTCTGTGCTTGTAGTGTAACCACTGAGGAATGATTAGCAAGAAGAAAATTAGCCCTTAGATGACTTATGTTTTTTTTAAATTGATGAAATAGAAGTCAAATTTCTGTTGTCTAATCAAAAGACTTTAGTAATACTTAATCAACAGCTTGCTCTCATCCCTCAAGCAATTCCATTTAACTGGTATAGCAGGATTCAGATATTACTCATCCATGAGGGACTGGTACACTTTCAAATTTGATTTTCAAGTAGATGAAGTTGGTTAAATGCCTTCAGAATAGAGAAGTACACAGTATGACTTGTGTGGTGCCTTCTTGTAATCACTGTAAATCTAAGATGTACTTATT
This sequence comes from Serilophus lunatus, assembly GCA_013399895.1. NCBI lineage: Eukaryota > Metazoa > Chordata > Aves > Passeriformes > Eurylaimidae > Serilophus > Serilophus lunatus. The sequence goes on along the minus strand of VXBA01005706.1, from coordinate 106,438 downwards.
ATGTTGTTAAATCTAATATACTAGCAACTGAAGCTTCAGTTTTTCCAGAGTTTAATCATTGTGAAAAAAAAATCTTGTAAGAGTCTTTAACTTCCTTTCTGAGTCTTTGATGTAGAAAGATGAATTCTGTGCTGCTCTCATGGGGAAGAGATAGCAAAGACTCTTGTCTACCTGATTTCCTCATAGTTTCTGTTCAGAAATTGTTATTTTTGGCATTTAAGATGTTTTTCCCTTTTCTTCAGTTTCTAAGGGAAGATATGCAATACAAGGATGCCTCTAATAAACATAGTCACCTGCACAGAGAAGATAAACATATCACCATTGAGGATCTGTGGAAACGCTGGAAAACATCTGAAGGTAGGTAAAGGTAAATGATGGTGATTACTGACACAGACATAAACCAGTAATTTTTTCCACCATGTATAGAGCAGTAAACGAATGACTTCTTGAAGCATCTTTATGAATCTGTTTTGATACTGTTAGTTATAGGCACATAAACCTGACTAAGAACTCATTTAGTCCAGCTAGTGTTAATTTCTTCTCTGTGTGCTCAGTGCATTGTAAGTAAACTAAAATAACTTACACACTCATCTGTATAAGCTTCAAATTTATCAAGGTGACTCGAGCAAGTGCTGACTTCCAGAGCAGCATATTTCTAATTGAATATACCCTAAGGATTGCTCTCAAGTTGTTTTTAAATAATTATTGCATGTTGTCTTAAGTGGAAAGTTCAGTGTTGTTCCACTCTGATGCAAATTTTACTTAAGCTACAGAGAGCTAAAATTCTTAGTCCTAAAGCATTTTTGAAAATCTTTCTAAACTTGGGATACAGTAAAATGAACGGACAACCTAACACCACCAGCCTTCCCTTGCTCTGATATAAATTAAATAAGTTGAGCCAAATATTCCAAGTATCAAAAGACAGTATTTAGTGAACAGTACAGTGTTCGTTGCCAAATATGTTCCAGAATATAGTGATTAAAACAAATTTTGAGAGATCTGGGAAGTTAGAATTGCTAGGAGAAAAATACTTGACGTTTTCCCCCCCCCCCCACAACAGGACAGGGTTAATTTTTTTGTTAGCTTGAGGGGACACAGCTAAGGCCCACATGTTATTCTGTACCACATTGCTGGGGATGGGGAAAAGGAACTCTCTGTCTTCTAAGGAGAAGGAATTCCTCCCAGTTGAGAAAAATGGCATATGGATCAGGACTGATATTTGTTTATTGCTGGGTGCTTTTGTGTAAACAGCTTCTTTTTCTTTTACCTTTTGTGATTACTACTGTTGTTACTGGTCCTTTTCTCATCTCATTGCTGTTTCCAGTAAATTGTTCTTATGTCAGTGTGTGAGCTTTGCCTTTAGTGCCTCCCAGTTGGAGGGGCAGGGGAAAACACAGGTGGCTTTAGTGGGAGTACTAAATTTGAGAATACCATTCCTAAACCACGGCAGATGCTGATGATGCTCATAGAGAGATCTGAAAGGTGGTATTGGTCAAACAACTGAAAGTAGGAACAAGAGAGGAATGAAACGAGGCACATGCCGTTGTTCATTCTCCTAATGTAGGTAGTCATTAAGTGAGGCTTCAGATAATGCATTAGGTGTTTGGTAAGTAGTAAATGTCTGTTTTAACCAGTGATTTTTAGCCTCATATCTTCAAATAATCTGTAAATAGTTATTCACTGAAAATCTTGTTCTATGATAATATTACAACTAAATTATTGGAAAAAATTATCTTCTCACAATTGTGGTCTAACTCATTAGAAATTCAGGCTGTAATGATACTGTAAGTATGTAATATGTCTATTGTGTATATCTTTATTCCAAGTTTCCTGACTGTAGTGAGCAGTGTGAGTAACACTCAGAAGACTTTGAGAGGATTATCTTGTCTCATAGTGTCTGCATATAGTGGCTTTACTGAGCCTGCTGTTGAGAGAACTAGAGTTGTACCAAAGAGAGATCTTTAGAATGAGACTTCTGAGCAGTGGTCTGGTGACTCTGAGAAAGCAGGAAGCCCCTCAGAAAATTAGCTACTTTAATTTGATTTTAGTTAACGTGGAAAATACTACTTTTCCTTTCCAAATGTTTTAGGAATTTTGATTTGTTTCTTATGTGCTGCTAGTTTATAGTGCCATTTTAATGCCATTTGACAACATTTAACAAGAGGATTGTTGGTAGTGTAAATGACAGTATCAGTAATTTGAAACGTGCAAGTAGCCTGTTGAGACTGTGTGAGAGTTACAAGCTTTAAACGGTGCTCTTGACAGTGTATGCAAAAACATCTTCTATTGGATCTGTTGCTGAGTAGAACTGGACATTTTTTGTCATAAAGCTGGTTTTATCTGAATGATTATCTTAAGTATTTGTCAAATGGCTTAAAGGAGCTTTCAGTTTAAGATAATGAGCTTTCAGTTTAAGATAATGATGGTTCCAGACAAATAAGATTTGAGGGAAGAAAGTGAAAACGTGCCATTGCTGTTTGGTGTCTCCTTTTAGGATTAAGGAAAACAGAGGTTGCTTTTAAGTAATTGCTGCAGAAGGATGTTCTAGAGTGAATGGAACTCTGAGGATTGGCTCCATTTAGAACTTTAAAAATTGCCTCATTAAAGAAGGAGTTTCACAATATTGCTTTTTAATATTTCTCGTACTGGGTAGGCTTTTGTTGATCCTGCCTGGTGCAGAATCCTTAAGGCATAGTTCATTTTGGTGCAAATTAAAATATTTTCAAGGCTACTACAGATTTGACCTGCATGGAAGGATCATATCAAAGCTTGAATTAACATCTAGCCTTTTGTTGCTGTTGCCACACAGTTTAAATGAGTCCTTTACTACAAAACAAGACTTCAGTTTATCTTAGTTTAAATATGCTTTTTGTGACCTTTGAGATGTTTTAATCTCGTAGTCTGACTCCACAGAGCGCTTAGGTAAGTGACTGCGAGCTACTATTGCTGCTTACAACACAGAAAACACTGCTCTCTGAATGTCTCCCGACTTCTTCTTTCAATGCAAATGCCAGTAGATGCTGCTGGGAAGGTATTCTTGGACTATCTCCTTTTCTAACTAAGCAGTATTTTTACATGTACTATAGAGTCTTTCAGCTATTCAAAAGTAACAAACTTAGTAGCTACTGTGAGGTTCAAATCAAAGTAGCATCTTCAGTATTTTTTCAGGAGCCTTGACGAGGTAGTAATTTTGAGTGTGGAAAAGGGAACAGATGAGCATTTGTTTTGATGTCTTTGTGCAATTATCTTTGAAAGTTCTCTCATTCAAAAGTGCCTGTTTTCTCCATTTGTCTCTGTAATGTGCTATGATCATATAAATTTTCTGTCTGAAGAGAGGTGTATGTGTAGTTAGTCTCAGTAAGCGAGCCTGTAAAATCAGTGCATGGCCTTCAGCTTGATGGTTCTCTGACCTGTCTTAGAGCATAGGGTATGGTACTGCGTTCTTGGTGATTTAGCATTGTCCCTCTGGACTTGATTTATTAGCAAAGTAAAACTGTCATGATCAAACCTGAAGTTCATTAATGGCTGACTATTTTCAGACTAATTAGAATCCTACCAACATCTCCTTGTTATAAACTGCGTTTAAAAAAAGGATAACATTTCTTTTACCATTCTGGCATATTTGACCTTTATGTATAGTTTGTCCTCTAAGTTGCCCTATAACACAAAATAAGCTTTTCCCTTGCCTTGTGCGTGTACCTGCTTGTTTTATTTTTTTTTTCTCCTCCCTTTAAATCTTTCCTTTTCTGTGTAAAATAAAAGATGACCTAAAGTCTGGTGGTACCTTGTTTATTAGGGCAAAGAGATACAAAGATGGCTTTATGTTTGTATGTGTAATGACTTGTATTCTGATTCACTGTTGCACAAGTGTTCTTGCAGCAACTGGGACTAAACTGCATACCACAAAGATGTTATGGTTGCCTTGCACTTTAATGATCTGTTGTCTCAGGTTTTAAACATGTGGAGGTTGGAAATGCATGCAAGCAGGGCTTGGCTTGGGATGAGTGACATAATCCTATATGCTGTTCCTGTTACTGCTGAAGGTCCTAAAAAGTAAATTTTGAATCCTTTTGTATCTTTTTGATACAGAACTTGTGTGTCTGGTCAGCCTGTTCTCCACTTTAAGCCCAATATGTGGCTGTCATCCACTCCTTGCCATGAAATACTCCTATCAAATGCAATTTGATTTCTGAAAGGAGTAGGAGGCCCATACTGAGGTTGACACTGTAATGTTATTTTACTTCATGCCTCCCTGCCGTGAAGCGCTGTGCTACATGATACATTTAATTGGCCATTAATGTGGGTTAGCAAGGAGCAATTTTCATATAGGGCCAGTTTAAAGCTAGTTCTGCTATCTTCACCTTCAAGCATGTTGATAGAACAGTTAAAAAAAATAGGGGAAAAAACCTGTAAGCAAACCCCAAATTTGTGATCTGAAATAGAACAGCTGATGCAATTCTAGAGGCTGAGTGCTGCTCTGGGGTCTAAACACTATGGCTTCTACACCTGCCTGTCCAAGGCATGTTGCTGACATCCTCTGTCTCAAGATATCTGTCTGTGAAAAGTGGTGTGAGAGGGAAGGATGTTATAATTACTCTGTAATGCTGTATGCATTTCATTTTTAGTAATTGTGACTTACTACTCCACTGTCTGAAGCACTGTATTCTTTTTTTGGTGATTAAACTAAGGAAAAGCTCCAACCTCAGCTGATGAGTAGGAGTTGACACATTCTAATTGGCAGTGCTGATGAAGATGAATTTCAGCTGGTCTGCTTGCCCTTCAGTACACCTGGTGCATATCACACTTGCCTCGTGTCATGTTTCAGTAGGCTATAACTGCTTCTGCCAGTTTGTCTTTTGGTCCTGTATGCTGTTGAAAAATAAACATGTATATATGTTTGTCATAAGGTCTTATTTGAGACAAGTCAAGCAATGCTTCTTACCAATATATAGCAGGTAGGAGAGATCAATAAAAAGAAACAGTCTGAATGTTTTCACTGATAGAGTGGGAAAGAGAGAACAGTCTGAGTCCGCCTGGAAAATCTGGAGGTTTTTGGACACTAACACTGAACTTCTGTGAATGAAGAATTAGTTTACATAAATGGCCTCTCATCAATTTAGATTTATTATAAGGACACAACATAGACAAAGAAGTAATCATATTAATTTTTATGTAAACAGGTAGCAGTGTAAGAAGAATACAGAAAATACAAGTTTTGATTCTAATTTGGGATAGAGTTTAGTTGCTTCTTTTTGCAGTTTCTGTGGTAATTGAGGTATCAATTACTCAGTGATAGATAGTGAACAGTAAAGTTTTTGTGGATATAACTGATTTGTTTAGGAATATTTTCTTGATATTCTATGAAGAAAATGTCACACCAGTCTAGGCAGTAGAACAGATATCATTGACTCTATGGTAAACCACTTAAATACATACCTCATTTCTTAAAAGATGTTTAAAATTAGTACTGAATTATAAAACGCACTAATTTATGTAAAATTTGACAGTGTCTACAAAGTACTTTTAGGAGTAGAAGTGAAATTTCTTGATGGTATTTTTTTTCCCCCGATTTGTAAACTCAGTGAATTGTGTGGCTTCTGAAATTGCATGTTCTGTACTGTCAGTGATAGTCTTTAGTGTGTAGTGGCTTTTTAGGTGTTTTTTTTCACATGTCACACCAAAGCAATGCTTTTGCTTTGCATCACTCTTTGAACGTATTCCTGGAATGCAGTTAAGGTGATATTTTTCTGAATTATTTTACCACTGTTTTGAAACTTGTAATTACCAGCCTTGAATGACTTTGGATGACATGTAAATATGCTTATCTGATTGCTTATTATGCACAAGAGAGTTAAGATTTTTTGCAGTGGGAAAAGCGTCTGTTTACAAACAGAACCCAGACATTTTGCATAAAATCTTAGAGTAATATGATGAAACTGAGTCTGTTTCAAACCAACACCTAATTGTGGCTCAAAAGAAGTGAAAGAACTGGGACAGCACACGGGGAAGGTTCTGTGGCCATTCACATGGGTAGAAAACAAGTGGTTTGTACTGCAAGTTTATGTTTTAAAGCTGTAAGTGGGTCTGCTAAATGTGTTCTGTCTCTGGTTATCTGAAATGATGAAAATCTGGAATGTTTAGGATTATTTTTCAGCTATGCTAGTGCAGACAAGAGACCTAGAAGTTCTTATTTCAGTTTCAGTGTGAACTGAAATGTGGATTTGAACTCATAAAACTTTCCATTGCCTGTAGCTTTACCTGTCAAGCTTTCAGCAGCTCTTTCAAAAGGATCACTGTTAAAATTCACCACTGAGAATGTGTCTTTATACGATAAAGTTTCAACAGACATCTCTGCTCAGCATTGTCTCATGCAAGTAGTTCTAGATAGGAAAATGTTAAAAAAAAATCATGTGAATATCATGTGTCTGTCTAGGAGGAGGCTGTCACTGTTTCTTTCATGGGCACACAAACTTTTGCAGGCTCATAAATGGAGTGAACAATTTCCCTGCAATTTTGTCAGTGTGAAGCTGTAAGCTGTAGCATCTGGCCTGCAAAGACACAATTGTGATTTTTTTTTTTTTTTTAAATCTGGGGGCAGCATTTTCTTAGAACATCTGTAGCTTATGAAAGTTTATGTAGACTGTTGCTGTAACAGAGGAAAATTGTTAATTATTCTCTACTTATTATTTTTAGAAGTATTTTTGTCTGTAGTTCAGCTTTTTTGAGCCTGTTTGTGAGAGATTTGTTTTCCTGTTACATTCTTTCTGTCTTTTGGTGTTTTCTTTCAATCTCCTCTCTTCTTTTCTCTTTGGCTCTCATTTTGTGGTTAGTAGGCATGAGCCTCTAAGAAAGTTCTTGAGAAAACAAGTTTTTTCCTGGATGGTGGCTAAAAGATCTTGTTTCGTTGCCTCAAACGACTACAGCACCAGTTGATGTGTGTTTAGTTCTGCAAGGGTAGCAAGGACAAAGGGATTGTGACTGGGATCAGTTTAAGTAGATCAAAGTCACAAGATTTCAAAAATGCTGTCCTAATATAAAGCAAAAGGCTAAATTATTCTGTGGAACTTTTAATAAAGAAATGTTTCTATTGGTTCTGTGCTTGGGGTTTTTTTTTATAGTTTGCCTAAGCTTTCACTGAGAAGCATATAATGAAAAAGGCAAAATGCCAGAAACACCCTGGTGAACGTTAGTGCTAATTTTTATGTAATTATATTTGACTAAACTCTTTGTCCTTGTAGCTTGCTTTTCTACTGCTTGTCTTCTATGTCTTGCTGTTGCTTTTTCAAAAATTTAAGATAACTAAACTGAATTTTTCTTCTAGTTCATAACTGGACTCAAGAGGACACTCTTCAGTGGCTGTCAGAATTTGTCGAACTGCCCCAATATGAAAAGAATTTCAGAGACAGCAATGTCAATGGAACAACCCTTCCGAGGTGAATGTTTCTTCTGGATTAGTTTCAAATAATTCCTTCTAGGTTGCTACTTTAGTCAGTATGTGAGAACCTTAACATGAACCTCAGTGTGAACCTAAAGTCTAACAAGAGGCTGGAAAAAAGAAGCATCGTTGCAGTTTTGAAGAGGTGGTAGCATATATTTTTTCCTACCAAAATATTTTAAAATATAACTTCCATAAAAGTTTTACTTCTTGCTGTGGAAGCTTTTATCAAAGGTCATAGAATTCTATGTGGCAACAAACTTTCTTTTGGACATCTTCTGATCTATTTTATGGGGTATATGTAATGAACTATCTGTAAAACCCCTTTCCTGGAACATAAGTGCTACATCTGAATATTGCATGTATTTTAGAGTTGGTGTTACAAGTCTGAAAATATATCTTTACCTTTAACTATGCTAAATGGATTTATTTCATGGTTTTTTCAGAAACAAAGGAATAGGTAAATGATTTTATGACCTTTTTTGCCACATCCTGATATGCCTTTTTTCTAGCACTATTGTCATTATATTTCTCATTCTTACTTGCTTAGCTGTAGTAATCTATATAATTATGGGAAATATGATTGATATCTTTTTGCATAGACTAATTTTTAATACAGTTTATGGAATAGGTAACATTTTGTCTTATCATTAACAGGATAGCAGTAAACGAACATGCTTTCATGATCTCTCACTTGAAAATAATTGACCGGAGCCATAGACAGAAGCTTCAGCTTAAAGCCTTGGATGTTGTTTTATTTGGACCTCTCACCCGTTAGTAACTTTTTTTGTTGTTTTTTTCTTATCTTTTAATTGTAAAAATTCAACAGAGCATATTCTCAGTGACACTTGATACTGTAGATAGGAGAGCTTATCTCTTTTGTGGATGCACTGATGGATTGTTTGGCATGTGTTGTGGAACTCTGCACTGAATTAAGAAAGGTTATTGAGATGCTGTGACCGGGACAAAGGTTTACTTCTGTGTGTAAGATCATGTAGAAATTTTAGTATAACCCCACTTGAAAGATGGGTGTTGGCTTTTGTGTCACAAGAAGTGTCCTCTAAATATTTTTGACTGTTTAATTTACACTTATAGGTAATGTTACATTCCCTTCCCAATTAGCTTGGATGGTGCAGCTGTGATGCTGAAATGAGAGGGGATGACCTTCCCCAAGAAGAAAAGAGGAGATGGTGGTGCAAATCAAGAAACTTGCGTCTTTTGTGCAGACTCCAGTTTAAGTGCCATTAAAGTTAATGCAGCAGTTCTAGTCCTGGCCCATTTTAACCATAAACAGACATGTCCATACCACATCACCAGTGCTCTGCATGCCTGCTTGTACACAGTTACAGACTTGTTCTGGTACTGAGCATGTTGGGTGTTCCCGAATTAGTCAGGTCAGATCTGAGCTGGAAATTTTTTTTGGGGGGGAAAAACCCCCCACTTGGTATTTGTATTATGCCCTTAATACTGACAGAAACTGTCCTTACAACGTTGCAAGTGACTATAAAAATTGTACTAACAAAGATGTGTCTGTGAATCTTGGATATATAATAATTGGACAATCTGAGTTTTGCTTTTAAAATGTGCTGCTGTTAGCCACTTACCATTTTAAAATCTACTTTTCTTTCTTGCTAGTGCATTTTTAACCCAGCATAGGCCATTGCAGAGGGTATAGACTGGAGAGAATTTGCTCATACATAATTAAAGCTCTTACTGGCCTGATAAAGTGTAACTGGAGAACTCTATTTAAATGAGTTAAAGATACAGAGTGTGTATTGTAAGGCTTAGTAAGTTTTTCTCAACCTAATGAATATTTTAGTATAGAATAAGTGGATTGTATTAGAGTAGAGCTGCTTATACTGTATGGTAAATGCTCTGGACTACCTTTGAAAGATAGTTGTTTGAGGTGGTTTGAAGTAAATTATTCTGTTTAACATCAGGTTCTGTCACATTTTAGGCCAGGGAGAGGGGAAGAAGCTCATAGTCTGGTGTCTCTATCAATGAACTAGTTAATGATGGTGTTATTCTCTGCACAGGTCCCCCTCACAACTGGATGAAGGATTTTATTTTAACAGTTTCTATAGTTATTGGTTTTGGAGGCTGCTGGTTCGCATATACACAGAACAGGACGTCAAGAGAACATATCACAAAAATGATGAAGGACTTAGAGAGTCTTCAAACAGCAGAGCAAAGTCTTCTTGACTTGCAGGAAAGGTATAAAGCCTAAAAAAACCCATTAATGTCTAGTTGTCCTTTTGTTTTGGGATTAAATACAAAACCAGATCCTTTACAGTCCTAAATTATTTGTATTAAGATGCCTTTGGATTTTGTTCTTCTTCCTGTCGCATGGAAATTGTGATTTCAATGATACTGTTTTTCTGGGTAGAAATCATACCTGGATATTTTAACAGACAATATGAACTTGTGGGTGAAGGTAAAGAATGGAGGTTCAGTTTTTGTTACCAACAGATGTACAAGTATTTATTGTTCTTTTACAAAGTAAACTGTAATTATATGAATTTTTACCTACCTGGGAATGAGAACATTTCTTCTGTTTTTAAGCTCTTAAGATTTAAACAGACCTGGACTGATTGCTTTCTGTTGCTTACATAGCAGTATGAGAGTTGATAGTCTCTGGTGCACCTGTAACTCAGTTGTCTATGGAGAGTTGTATTTTGATATTACACCTTTAATGATGTTTCACTTAGAAGTTTGTATGTTTTGCCTGAGGGGAATATGACATCGTGTGGTTTAATTGCTGCTGATTCATGAAGCTTGCAGAGTCTTTATTATCACAGAGAGGTTGAGGTTGGAAGAGACTTCTGGAGTTCATCTTGTCTGCTCTTCCTGCTCAAGCAGGATCATCTAGAACAGGTTGCCTAGGACCACCTCCAGGTGGCTTCTGAATATGTCCAAGGATGGAGACTCTACCACCTCTCTGGGCAACCTGTGCCAGTGCTCAGTCACTCTCATGGTGAAAGTGTTTCCTGATGTTCAGACGGAGCCTCATATGCTTTGGTTTGTGCACATTGCCTCTTGCCCTGTTGCTGGATGCATTTTCTTCTCCTAAGAACTGCAACTGTTAACAAATATGCTGTGTATTTTCTTATATTTTTTTGTTCAATTGTGAAGGCTTGAAAAGGCACAAGAAGAGAATAGAAACGTTGCTGTGGAAAAGCAAAATCTGGAGCGCAAAATGATGGATGAAATCAATGATGCAAAACGGGAAGCTCATCGCCTAAGGGAGTTGAGGGAGGGAGCTGAATGTGAGCTCAGCAGGCTCAAATATGCAGAGGAAGAGTTAGTACAGGTATCTGCAAAGTGTTTATTACTTTATTGTTGACTTTAAATTGATCCTAGTTTTATTAGATCCTTAGGGGTATTTAAAGCAGCATTCCTCAATTGCTAGATTTGAATGGAAAAATTCTAAGAGCACCTAATGATTTTCTACAAATTGTGCCATTATTTAGTAAAATAATCCTGAAACTATAAAAAGCCATGAACTTTGTATATTAGCTTATCATAACAGTTTTGGATTCACTGAGCAAAAATATATACAAAAGCTTTTTTTGTCTTGTTATTAGAAGAGAGATAGTAGGTTTGTCTTATCTGAGCAGCAATAAATTTGGATTAATGTTACTAAAAAATGTCTTACAAAATACTTAAGCTTCAAATTAGGAACCATGTATCATTAGAAAAAAAATCTGAGTGTAGTACAGTATACGGAAGGGCCTATGCTAGCTTTCAGAAATGCCAGATCTGCCTTTCTGACAGCAATTGGCACACAACCAAAACTCTTTAAGGCCTTGGTATGTTGCTGTGAAGTGTAAAGGTGCTTATACTTTCTTCTGCTGTCATTTCTAATGATGCTCTTGGTGACATTCTCATTTCTTATTGATTGCTAGGTTCGCATGGCTTTAAAAAAGGCTGAGAAGGAGTTTGAGTTGAGAAGTAATTGGTCTGTTCCTGAAGCTTTGCAGAAGTGGCTTCAGTTAACGCATGAAGTTGAAGTACAATATTACAACATCAAAAGACAGCATGCAGAAATGCAATTAGCAATTGCCAAAGATGAGGTAATAGCTTATTCTTCGGCTACCTTAAGACTTTCCTGATCTGTTGCCAGATATATGAAATAGTAAACACGATGCAGATAAGCGTTTGGGTGGATTTTTCTTCTCTGAGCTGTTGTTTGCTACCTGTCAATATTGCTAATGTTTTGTGTTCTGTTAAATATATTAGTTCAGATTTTATGCATTTAATTTTATTTTGCTTTTTAGGCAGAAAAAATAAAAAAGAAGAGAAGCACTGTATTTGGAACATTACATGTTGCACACAGCTCCTCCCTGGATGAAGTGGACCATAAAATTCTTGAAGCAAAGTAAGAGGGCTACCAGGACAGAATGCGTATTCTTTTGTGCTTGTTTGTTCCTGGAGCAATGCCATTTTTGAGAGTTACAGAATTAAGTGTCTTAGTGGCTTTGAATTTTAAGAAAAGCAGTTTAAAAAATAGTAAAATGTGAATATTTGAACAGTCCTAATGGACATTCTGAATGCACTTTATGATTAAAGCAGTGTATGTAAATCTAACATGTGCTTTTCTTCAGGAAAGCACTCTCCGAGTTGACGACATGTTTGCGAGAGCGTCTTTATCGATGGCAACAGATTGAGAAGATTTGCGGGTTTCAAATCGCACACAATTCTGGGCTGCCAAGCTTGACCTCCTCTCTGTACTCTGACCACAGCTGGGTGGTTATGCCTCGAGTTTCCATTCCTCCTTACCCAATCGCAGGGGGAGTTGATGACTTAGATGAAGATACTCCTCCAATAGTTTCACAGTTTCATGGTAAGTGGTGAGCTCAGTAAAAAGAGGGGGAAAAGTTGTGGGGACATGGGATTTTCAAGTTCAGTAGGAGAAGAGTGCTAAAATGAACCAGGATTAGATAACTCTATCTAGCATTTCAGATGCTAGAATTAATGAATTGAAAACTGGGTTTTCCAATAAAGATAACATGAAGAAAAAGCCTTTATTTCAGTGGGGGAATGGGGCAAATCCAGCTAAGGTTTTGAAAGTGCTTGTCAAGCTTGGATTGCTGCTTAGACAAAAATTAGCTGAATTTATGTTGGCACATTTGTTCTTTCAGATAGAACGGATGGAGTTAGTGTAGAGTCCCTCAAGATACTTGGAAAATCACTCCCTTTGAGAGGCTGCATGCTACATAGCTTTATAAACATTCTTTAGTGGTTGGAACAAAATCCTGTTGTTGTCCAAGGGAAGCTTTCAGGCAGAATGTTTTGTGTTTGGATACAGTGGGTTGTTTGAGTGTGAGGCAAAGAAGCCAAGTTCTGGAAGGAGGAAAATCTAGCTTGAGTTAAACTATGATCAGAAGATATACACTGAGGATTCGGACCACCCTTGTATCATGAGTCATTGTGTCAGTACAAGAGCCTGTTTCGTGGAAGTTGTGATTAACTGGACTCTGGAGGCACATCAAAAAGATTAGCTCTTATGTAGCTATTCAGACAAGCAATATCAAACTGAGGAATGAATAGGGAGGAAAACTGTCATACGTGTACATTTTTCTTCTTCCAGGCTTGGGGTTCTCAGAAGAATTTCAAACCGTATTTTAAATTGACACAAGGCTCCCATTTTGCTAGCTTCATTTATTATGCCTTGGACATGTGTTTTTCTTCTAAATGTACCAATCTGTTTTCTACACACCACATTGAAAAGTTCATTAATCCCCTTGCAACACTACTTACTTCAAGTTCTGATCACTTCCAAGGAATGCTGTTTTTCTATTTGTCTTCATTGTGAAGGCTTTGATTTAAAGTCTAGCAACACATTTATTGAACAGCCCAATACAATATGGTTAAAATTCCAATTCAGTATGGAGAAACCTCTGGTCTGATTTCAAAATGAAGAAATCAATTTATTATCGTGATTTTTTTATTATCATGATAAAATGACAACTTGGATATGTATGTAAGACATCAGACTTGTGGGCTTTTTTAGTTGCTCTTCTCATTTAGCTCTTGCTTAGAAGTGAACCTGGAGAAAAAAGTGCAGTTGGTTCGGAGGAATCATGATTAGAAAAGGACTGTAGTTCGTAAGAGCATATTAAGCTGAAACTTTACTGTATGCTTTTGCAATTATGTTTTTTTTTTTTTCTTAAATTTCAGTTCATTTGGAAGTATTTGTTTTATCTGATTTATCTGAAGTCTTAGTAGAAATACAAAACTTTTTTCTTTTTTTTTTTTTCTTTTTACCTGAATTTTGGTAAGGCACAAGAGCCTGATGTTAAAGTGATCATGAATGAAATAGTTTATCCTTAATTAACTAGCTTTTAAAATTTCTACTTAGAAAAAAAAACCTGGTACCACTTGGGGGTGGGGAAGAAGAGGGAAAATATGCAAAGCGATCTGTTGTTGAAACTAGTTCAGGAGTCAGATTATTGTAGGTTGGTTCAGTAACTGCTGGATTATTCCCATCCTTTAGAGAAAAGTATCAAGTGCATGCGAGGAAGGACAGAAGCAAAGTGGCTTGTCTTGCTCATGAGGCTTCAGGCAAAATGCAGCATGCAGAAGGTCCGTTAAGAGTGGGACTATTTCAGTCTCTGGGTCTAAACTGACCTGGGCTGTTACCATGCCCCAGCATTTGTTGATCTTGTAAGACTGACAAAATTTGAAGTCTGTTGGACAGGCCTCTTTGTGCCAGAGCAATTGAGTTGATAGGCAAAACTATTGTTAAGTAACAGAGCTGTTTGATCAATCTCAAACTGAAGAACAGAAGGTGATAAGAAATACGTGTACAACACTGGAACAAAGTCCTTACAGGAAGGTGATAGTGAAACTTCTGTTTTTCCATTGACTGATTAGGATTCAGCTGTTTCCTTGAATTAATGAGTTTCATTTGCACTACAAAATTCTAAATCTTAAATTGTCATAACTGATTTCTTCATCTTCCTGTGTATATACACCTACAAGAAATGAAAATGCTTGTAACTTCACTAGTGCAATCTTGGGGCTTTTCATACCAGCAAGTAGAATAGCATCTGATTTACCTGGACATGTAGCACAAATTTGCTAGAGGGATTCCTGTTCTCTTATCTCAGTTTACATTTGTTCATTTAGGAATATTTTTATAACAACACAAGGTGATTTCTGAGCTCCCAACACCTGCAAAAATTCAGCAGGGAATTGATCAAAAGTAAAATCAGAAGTTTGAGTTTCATGACAACTCTCGTGTTTGGACTTGTAAACCTTTCTTTTCTGTTCAAGAGTGCAAATAAATGTGTGTTTGCAAAAGTGCAGTTACTTGCTGTTTTGTAGAAGTCATGATTCCCTAAACTAAAACAGAGGGGCAACTTAAGCTTTTCTAAGATTCTAGGAAGGGAAACCATAACTTACCTGATGCTAAACTGTCATTACAGAAATAAAATGTGTTTTGTCAGGCTAGACATTCTTTTCTACAAAAATAATTTAATTTTTTTTATCATGTTTTGTTTGTTAAACATTTTGAACATCAGTAAAGGTCTAGTGTGTCTTACATAAGCAGTGATGTGTTCTGTAGGATAGTTTGAGGATTTTGGAAAATCCTGAGACTCGTAACAGCTAACCTGAAAACAGGTCTGCAGCTTTATATGCGTACAAGTATTGCTACCTACTGACCTTTTGGAGGAGGAACTACATTTGGAACATTTGAATTTGTCAGTCACTTCCTGTTGGGTACTTTCCTGGTCAAGTCTTGTGTTGCTGTCTACCCATTCTTAGTGTTTTTGTTTCTGGAAATTCAGTTAGCCTGGCAAAAGAAAGTGCTACCTAAAATGAATTTCTTGAGCTTAAAATGAGGTTGAGTTATATATTTTCTGTCATGTTACATAAATGAAATTAGTCTTCCATGTCTAACCTACTTTTCAACTAATGCAGTGTATTTCAGTTGGCTGTTTGGTTAGGCATATGTACATTGAAAAATTTTACATATTCTTTTAAGCTCTAAATCATCACACAAGTAAAATACAGGACACTGTGTAACATACTAATCACAGCACTGCTATTTTTAGTTTACAAGAGGTTGGGAATTTCAGTAGAATCTTTCTCTTTTGTTCTCTCAAGAGAGCATAGTGAGCCAGAGCTTTGGTGTGTGTGCCCAGGGTAGGATTTGGCAGGCACAAAATCTCTGCAGCTGCATCTTGATTAGCTGCTTCATCTAGCTGTAGAATGTATAAGGTGTTCCAGTCTTTCTTGCTTAGTCTGAAACAGTCAAACAATGTCAAAGTTGTTTAAAAATCACTGTTGCTGAAGCAGATACCTGCTATTTAGTCTTCAGACTTAACATAAATGTCACTTGGAGGGTTTTGGTTTGCTTTTTCTCTGCCTCAGGGTCCATTGTAAAACCTCCCAGCACACTGGCAAGAAGCAGTAGTTTGTGTCGATCAAGACGCAATGTTGTGCCATCATCTCCACAGTCTCAGCATGCTTTGCAGTCCCCTGACCCTGACATCCTTTCTGTGTCAAGCTGCCCAGCAATTTATCGAACTGAAGAGGAGGAGGAAGCCATTTACTTCTCTGCTGATAAACAATGGTACGGAGATTAGCAAACACCACTTGGAACTCTGATAGGATTATTGAGACTAACAGTTTAGAATTAGAGGTTAAACCAAGCCAAAAGTTAAAGTAATCTATAGGATAATATAAACTAATATAGTCTACATGGAACAGAGAGTTCTTGTCTGGTGTGTGTATGTAAATAGCTAGCTTGTCATGTACAGTTAAGTAATGTTACAATCCAGGGTGCACTGAACTAACCCTGATTCTCCATTACAATATGTTACTGGCTTTTACATCTGAAACTAGGATCAAAAGCAATGTCAGCTACTGGGCGAAGAGAAGATGGATGGTAGCACAATTCTTACAGCATGTTGAGCGTGTACCTACTCTTGTTACATGGCCTCATAGGAAAAGGTTAAATTCCTTTTGGAAGGAGCAAATGAGCTTGTTGAAAGGTAGGGACACTTGTCCTGAAGAAACTTTTTGTATGTGATAGGCTTAAATCTCCTTCTTTCATTTCATAACTTCTCTGACTTCACGTGCCAGAAAGATAGTTTTTGTTCTTTGAAGTGAGATACAACTGACTGATTCTGGGCAGATGCTGCTGCCCACAGAAGCAAGATTGCACAAATTAATTGCCTTAAGTTTAGATAATAAAATGATGTAATGCAATTTGTAAGATAAAATGTTTAACTTGATGTGGTTTTTTTTGTTTGTTTGTTTTGTTTAATTAACTACTAAGGAAAAGTGTGGGTGGTGCTTTTAGGTAAATGTTATTGATTCTAAATTAATTTCCTTTTTAACTGTATGAAGGAAAGAGTAGTTTCATTGTGTTTTCTCTTCTCTTTGCTCTGACTCAGGGAAGTACAGGAAACAGGTTCGGAATGTGACTCCTTAAATTCATCCATTGGAAGGAAGCAGTCTCCTCCAGCAAGTCTTGAGATGTACCAGACAATTTCTCCTCAGAAAGTATCCCCAGAAGAATTCTCACTGGAGGAATCATCTACGGGAGACTCCTCTTCTCTAACTGCAGATATTTCTAGAGGCTCTCCTGACTGCGTAGGCATGGCAGAAACTAAGAGCATGATCTTTAGTCCTGCGAGCAAAGTTTATAATGGAATCCTGGAGAAGTCCTGCAGCATGAACCAGCTTTCAATTGGGATCCCAATCCCAAAGCCTCGGCACACCTCATGTTCTTCAACCGGCAGTGATAGCAAACCCCCCAGCCATGAAGCTGCTTCTGTCCCTAGGATAAGTAGCATCCCACAGGACCTCTACCAAAATGGTGAAAAAAATAAAAAGCCATCAAAAATAAAAAACCTCTTTAAGAAGAAGTGTAAGTGAGGTGGGCAGAAGAAAACCTATAGTGATGGTATAAGAACTCTATTTTTTACATCTTTAGGAATGTAATTCCATTTGAGCATTCCAAACTGGATGCCCTAATGGAATGCTCTGTAGGTCACCTATATTTAACTGACTGTAACGGTCATGCCAGCTGTCAATGAGAAATCATTAAAAAGTTCAGACAGTTTACATTAATTTCTGCCTATTTATTTCTTTTTTTTTCTTAGTTGGTCTTTTTTCAGTTTGGTTTTTTTTTAAATTTGTTTTGTTGGGTTTTTTAAATTTATTCATAAACCATTTTTAAGCCACTTTGGACTCCTAAGCTTTAATGGACTAGTAAGCCTTTCTGGGCTTGCCAAAGTTTCTTGTTTACTGGAGCATCTTCCTATCTTTCCATAGAACTAGGACATTTATCTACTGGACTTTAACAAAAACAAAAGAAATAGAACTAAATGAATTGCACTACTGTTTTACAGACTGGAACAGTCTCTGCAAGTGAAACTGAAAGACTTGTATTTGACTGACAAGATGAATCTTTTCTCTTTTAGATCTTTTGGGGTTTTTAAGTAGAATTTAGCATTTCTAATTGACTTGATTTCTGGAAATAGAAATGTCATGCTTTTATTATGGGAAGCTTTGTTAGATGCATTTATTATTAGTATGGTTCAAGTCCTGCTGTAAAGATCATTTTTTTCCCAGGACTTTCACTGTGATTTTACTTCACTGCAGGCTGTATGACACAAAAAAAAAAAGAAAAAAAAAAAAGTAATTTACCAAGAGAAAAGGCTCTTGATTCCTTATGCAAGTGATGGTTGTGAAACTTGACTGAAGACTGAAAATATTCACTCTCTTAAAATGAGGAGGGGGAATAGTAGCTTTTGTTTACAGACTAACAGACAGTGGACATTTGGGTTGTGTAAGTTTGTACTATGGTAAAGATAATAAATTGGAAACATTATTGTGCTTGGGAATGTTCCAATTTTAGCTGATGCTCGTTTCAGACATGTTTCAGAGGTCCTGTTAATTGAAAGCTGTCATAGGCTACATTGCTTATGCTTACTGCTGTGTATAAGTTATTATATTTTTTGAATTAGCTATGATTGTCCTAATGTCCTCCTTTTGTAATACTTCATACACTTTATTTTTGTATAGTTTGAAGATTTAGCTGTTCAGACATGTCTGAAGTAAATGGTATAATTTTATAATGCATACTGTTATACTAACTCATAATTTCAGATATAAAGGTGAGATTTCAACTTGCTTCAGATAAAAGCAATTTTTGTTAAGCTTTTATAGAGAGAGATGAAATTACTGTAAGGTAACCAGGAAGCCTTCTAAGGGTAGCAGTAGCTAGTTGTTCAAAAACATCATTTTTTTTTTAAATGGAGACAAGAAATGTACTGCTTAAGCAACAGTGCCTTTTATTCAGTTTTAAAAAACTAACACTGAGCAGGAATTTCTTTTGAGGTACATTCCAAAGAAATATTTCCTGCTCTAGTCAACACAAGCAATTTACCCAGTGATGGCTAAACAATTCCAGCTCTTCCATAGGGGTGTTCTAGTTGCCTCAGTAGCAGGTGCCATTGCCGGGGACCTGTGATTAGAGGGTCACTTCTTGCCAATATGTTTGTGATGTACTGTATGAAAGAATTAATTCACTGACTGCCTAAAATTTTTCTAGTATGGAGCCTTCAAAACCCATAGCTAATTGAAATCAAGTGATATGTGTATTTTCTATCATTTTCTAATTAGGTTCCACTGTACATAACTGATGTGTTAGTTATGTCGTTGAGAACATTGGTGGTGATGATTTTAACAGAAGCATTTACCATGGTTAGTGAAATTGTTAGGAGAGAAGGGTTATAAAGTGGGATGGAGACTTTACATGTCCAAGTACCTTAAAAGCCATGGTGCAATGATTAATTCCTTAAGAGAACAGAATGAATCCCAAGTTTTACTGTCTAACAAAGAATGTTTGTTTATCATCTATACAGAAAAGCATAGAAACAAAATCAAGTGTTGGTAAAGTCTGGGGGAGAAAAAAATAGGTGGAATAGAAAATAATGAGAACATAATATTGTTCCATTATTCTCTGGATCATCAGATTGAACAGCTGAACTTTCAAAAAAAAATCACCACCACTTAACAATGGTCTCTTTGAACAAAGATTGTACACTCTGTATGTGGCAGACCAAAAAAAAGCAGCGATGCAAAAAGACTTGTGCCAGAGAACCACCTCAATGCGAAGCCTTCAGAGTTGTAGTTTTAAAAGCCTGATGAAGTACTTGAATGTCTACTAAGGGAAAAATTATGGAATTTATTGTGCCTCCCAAACAACATGGAGAATACTACTACCTGAAAATTATTCAATTTGGATGCAATATTGAAGGCTATAGCAATAATTGAGTTTAAAGTAAGATCTGGGTCTGGGTAGTAGATTTTGGTGTGAGGTTTGTCTTTATCATTACCAAAAAGATGAAGTGCCATTTTGATACTGGAGAGTAAATATTTACAGATAGAAAAACAATCTGGTACCAAGGAGTGGGAGGGCAGCACTGCTTAATCCTACATCAAAGTCAAGCAAACTCAAATACTGAGAAGCCAAAACAGGTGAATTCAGTTTTCTGCAGTAAGTATAACTAAAAAATGAAATAGAGGAGGTGTTGAACTCATCATTGGCTGTGAGCTTAAGTGTGAAGTATCTTTTTAAAATAAACAACCATCTTCGGAAAAAACAATATTTTATAGTGTTGTACCAACAAATCAGAGGAGATTATCATAGTGATAGAGATTTTGCCTTCAAAATGGCAAACTTTTGGAGAACAGACTGCTCTCAACACTCAGTTTATTACCAGCTGTCCTGTAACTTTATAGCTGCTTCTTAGTAATTATTAGAGAACTAAAAGCTTAAATTAATATAAGCAGAAGTAGTGAGTATTATATGTTGGAGCACGAACTAATTTAATCGAGTTAGGTTTATTTTTTATTTTAATAGACCCCTTTCATTCCTTGTGACCTAAATTTGTCCACAATGTAAGTGGTTTCCATTGTTCCTACTGTGATTGCTGTGGAAATTCTTGGCTTCAAATGGTTACTGTCCTTTAAGGGATGTTGTAAGCCCTGATTCTAAGGTAGATCCTCACTGGCAAATGTCAAATTCAATCTTAATGTTGAAGTACCTGGCATATATCAACACCCCATCCGATGAGAGTACTTTGTCAGGACAGCAGCCCCTTTGTGGAAATTGCCTAAAAGTCTTCTCCCTGAAGAGGTTACCATTTAAGTCTTTCACTTGTAAAATGAAGAAGTGTCAAGTGTGTGGTTCCATGTAAAGAAGAAGAAAACCCCTTCCACAGTTCTGCAGCTCTTACTATGATTATACGATGCACATTTACTAAAAGCATAAAGATTTTAGGAAAGGCATTTCTAGTGGCCATAGGGAATACTTTTGACCAGCTTACACTGGATTTAATGATTAAAACAGTTGATTTTTTTTTCCCTACTCCTACTGCTCAGTGAATGAATTTAAATTAGTTCATTGGCAGTTCCAGGTCTATGTTAACTCTTTTTCCCCCACTGGTATCTAGGTAGCAGATTACTCTCAACTTCCTGATGGGCAGTTTGCTGAGAGGGAAGGTTTTGCATCACGGTCCAGGTAGTACTGTTGCAGTAAGCATACCCTTCCTTGTTTGGAAGCTTGAAGATGGTGAAGTCAAGAATACTTCAGTTTTCTTCTGATATTTATGGATGGCAACTGGAGTTAGGCATTAATTTTTGACTGATTGAAAGACAAAAAAGACAAAATTAATTAGAAATTAAGGCTTTCAAGATTTTTCCCTTTTACTTCTTAATATATGGGAACATGGCATACACAGGATGTAAATGAGCTAATTAGCATTTCTCATGTCACCAGCTTTTAGAGTTTCAGGATAGTTTCATTTTATTTCCAAGATTCATTGCTGGAGAGGGATTACTACCTTACTACATAATATATACAAAAAAATATTTATTTTTCATTTGCTTACAAGCATATTTACAAGCAGCAGAGAGTGTAAATAAAATGCCCTTTTTTTTTTTTTTTAAAGGCAAATAGAGGAATTACTAGTTCTTGGACCTCTTGCGTATTTGCTTATCTCCTTGTACAGTATGTTAAGTAGGGTGAACGCGTTTTTCTCATCTGTTCCAGCTGCTCTCACTAAAGGGGTGCATGGGTGTGTTACTATCTCGTGTTTGAAACTTTGCTCTAAACTGCTTGTAGGCATTTTAATTCTGGAGTTACATCTTTATTGATTCATGATTAAGCCCACTATGGCTGTTTGATTCTAAGTGCTGCTTAAATTTTCTGCTGGTGGCAGAGATGTTGGGATAACTAATAACCAAAAAAGGCTTTTGTCTGTAGAGCTTGACTGCCTGACAGTGTGTAAATGTTGTGTAACCGTTCTTTGAGGCTTCAGTAGCTGTTCAAAGGTGTTGTACACATGTTCAACAGACAACTTTCCCTTCCAGTCCAGTACAGATGGAATTTATCTGACACTCCACTTAGTCCTCTGTTGCATAAACAGGATGTACCAATTCATATAAATGGTAAAAATATTAACTTTTAAACTATTATTCCTAGGTGCTCTTGCATCTGACATTGCTTAAGCAAGATGGCAGTACTTGTCAGTCCACTTCAGGCATTCAGAAATAAAGTAAATTTCTGTTACCTTTTGTTTTTCTCTACAACTTTGAACCTCAAGTTTACCAAATTGTGTGTGTGTGTGTTCTGTGTATTAAATGCTCCACTGAAATGAAAGTGGGAAGGTAGTTCTCTGGTTAGATGTTGAGGAAAGCACATTTGAACAAGGTAAAAAAACCTCTTCCTCATTGCAGAGGATGAAAAAGAGTTCAGAGGTATTTCATCTGCTCCTAAGTCAGCAGACTAAGGAACGTTCACAATTTAGGTTGCTGGAGATAAGAGGTACATTCAATCTCACGACTTTCAGATCAGTAACTCTTTATCCAAGGAAAAAAATACCAAAACCACCTTCTTCTATAGGTGTACTCTTTAGGGCATTACCTTTGTATTTCTAATTACTATTCTATTTTTGACCCAGCATTAAATTTGGTAGTTACAGTACTAACTTAGGTGATTGCCAGACCTCAGAGCAGTTTCAGATAAATTTCAGTAGCATGTCTTTTGTTTTAATACATGCAAAAGACATCTGAATTAAAACTTACTCCTACACATTCCTTTTATTTTAGTTCAACTGAGTTCTTTGTAATTTCTCTACTTTTAAAAAAAATAATAAACAGGTACTGATAGTTGTTTATAGTTTAGAGTACTATAATTTTTTTCAGTTGAGAATTACTAATAGATAAATGGTAAATAGTTGCCTTTTAAAGGCTAGGTTGTGGTTGGATATTATAAAAACACTGCTGTACTTCAGTTGAACTAGGGAGAGCATTGACTGGTGCAATTTGTGTATGAATGGTAAATTTATCTTAAGTTATCCTTTGATTGTTTATTTGTGTCTTAAGTTAATGCTGCACAATTATTTTTAGACTTGAATTCATTTAAAAATAGGGTCAGTATGTCCAACCCTACAAGAGTCAGTCTTCAGTTGTCGGCCATCACTCCATTCTTACAGAAATTAATTACAATCTTGAATACTTTTACTAGCTTGTTAGGTGGTAGAACAGATTCCTGTAAGTCTTTGAGTGCAAGGCAGAGAACTTCTGAAGTGAACCAGGTAACCTGTGTTCTTTATGAGCTTTCAAATCCATCTCCCAAAAACATGGAGTCTCCCCAGGAGAATGTAGATGTATTTACTGCTTGGAACTTTGTAGTTAATTATATTTGGCTCTCTAATTCTAATAACTTGCATGCGCGCTATGCCTAGTTGCTTTTCAATAGCTGACAAAAACTGTTGGAGATCTTGGGGGTTTGTTTTAAAAAATTGCTGTGGGGAAAAAAAAGACTGGCAAGAGAATTCTGTCAGGCTATAAACTGAACAGAACCAATGAAGCTGTTTGTCAAAAAATATTGTTTAAATAATTCTTAATGAAGTGAATTGGATAGCACGTGTATTTCACATTGCTCTCCTCCAAGCAATAAACGTAATTAAAGTGCCCTAGACTTCAGCAAGGCTATTTGGGAGATGTCTTGCCCTGTTTTTATTTTTAATTTAAATAACATTGATTTGTAGTGAGTGTTCAGCATATTAATGCCTGACTTAAAAGATTAGCAGAATTTGAATGACTTGCATTGTTTTGTTTAATTACCGCTTTATAAAAATGTAGATACTTGCTTAAAGCCTGTCATTGCATCTGGGTGTGTTTCAATGACATAGAGGACCAAGACAAGTAAATATATGCACAATTTGAATCTTGAGATGCTTTACTGTTCTCGGAAGAGATGTTCTCCATGCAGATTCTGCTCTTCCTCTGTTTGCTCTTGGCTTCTGTTTGTTTTTGTTAGTTGGACTACAATAAGAAACAAAACCCTCAGACTGACTAGTTTCTGTCTCTAATATATACACTGTACTTGCTTTTAAGCTCATCTACTGCATGTTAATGCTGTACACAAATGCATTTGGAGTATTTCTTTGGTGTTGTACAGCATGATGCATTTCATTCCCTTTTCTAGTTTACCTCCCATTAGCTATATATTGCTTTACAACTGGAAAAAACTGAGGTTTTGGGAATTTAGTCTGTTTGCATATAAATTTTTTTTTTTTCATTTCTGTGAGTCTTACGAGAAATGTCCTGCTTGGAGAGTCTCGGACAGTATTTTCCTGTGTTTATTCATGTTACTTTGCTTTATTTCATAAGTGGAAATTGATTTTATTGATTTCTGATGTGTTGTTACACTTAATGTTGAATAAATCTGACTTCCATTTTGAAAAGTGAAACTGTGTTAGTGAGAATGTTATGTAGTGTTAATTAATATTAGACTGTTCCCTAAATATATAACTTTTTATTTTGTTTTTTTATCTTGAGATGAATTTTCTTTTTTCTGCTTAAGATTCTCTCCAATATTTCTTTGCTTTATGCCTTTATGCTATCATTAAAGCTTAAAAGCAATATTACTGGGAAAGGAAAGGTGGAGACAGTTTTGTTCAGCCACTAGGGTGCTACAGATAAGTTTGGAAATCCCAAGTCCTACTGCTACTGCTTTTGTTTGACAAAGTCTTTCTGAGTAAGTTGCTTAACATTTTGAAGATTCAGGATTTTGGTTTTGAGGGTTGCCTTTTTTTTTTTTTTCCTGAACAAGCTGAAAAGCCTTTCCAAGTGACTGCTGGAATAATGTGTAGCTTTGTGATTTTGAACATGAGGATTAGCTTGAAAGCCTATGGCTCTCTAACAAAAAAAAATGTCCTTGTTGTTTGATATTCTTCTTAACTTGTAGCATCTCTGAGAGCGAAGGTGCTCGAGAGGAGCTTTCTAATAGTGGCTTCTCTTGTACCCAAAAATCCCCACTATGTGGAGGTGACAAGATTGCAGTGAGGTAAATGAATAAGTAACAATACAGGTGTGGATCATGGGATCAATGTGAATCGTGTTTAGGGAATGTACAGTACAAAATAAATTGAATCTGTATATAAATTATTTTCAACTGTAGTTGTCTAATACAGCCCACTTCAGAAGCAATAACTTGTTAGAGTTGGTCACTCCTTTTACTTCAATTTGTCCTTTGTGTTCTTCATTAGGCAGTATTAACTATTGATCAATGGCAAAATCATATAGGCTGACAAGGCCTCAAACAACTCAGCATCTTCAGGGAGCTAAGTGCCTTTCTGTTGGGTACCTGCTGTTAATGTCTCCTGCAAATTTCGATTGAGCTATTATAGCATCACTTATGAGAAATGTCTTATTATACTGCAAGACTTGGCACCCAAGCAAGTGGAACACAGAGCATTCTAATCCCCTAGGACATTACTGAGCTTTGGTTAATTAACAGCTTTAGCAAGCTGGTATGCAGTCACTGAAGTCAGGGTTTGATTTATTTTTTTTTTTTTTTTTAATACATGAACTGCTTTTTTATTACTATTGATTCAAAGTCCTACCCTACCAAAACTGGGCTTTTAAAATGACAGTTTTTCCAATTTCACTGAGTGATGGCATCACTTGTGAAATTCTATAGCATCCTGCTTGCCCTCGGTGAGATGGAGAATGTGGAATAGGGTCAAAATAGGACAGGTAATCTCCCCTAAGGTTCTTTGGGCATTTAGCTGTTCCTAGGCACGGAGTGCTCCCTTAATCACAGAACTGAATAAGTTGATTCTGAAGCAATTTCAGAAAGGTCTGTTATTTTGAATGCCTTGTGAGGATGTGCTAAGTATCCACAAACATAGCTATACAGTGGAAAATATTTATTCAGTGGAGTTTTCTGTATTTGAAGATTTGTTTAGCTGCTTCTGTACTTAAAATAATCATGTTTTCCCTAGTGTTTGTCAGAAGAAGTTAACTATTTAAGTTCCAAAGGCCAGTTTTGTCTGTATTCTAAGAGGTTTTATTTTTCAGATATTGACTGATCATAATCTGTGAGTGATTTCTGAACCTCATGCTGAACTTCTTGTTCTGTATACTACAAAGCTACTCACTCTCCAGTTTTCTCATTAGTTTTATACAGAAGACATTTAACAATAGAGAAATATTCCAGAAATTCTAAGTGACAATTACAACACGGAGGTGAAGTTGTGTGATGCATTTGAGTGAAGAAAGAGACTGGAGACAGGGGCACAGGAACAAGAGTATACCATTAATTGTTTGTACTCTGAAATGCAGCAGTCTGGAAGAATGATTGGAGGGTGAGGTCTGTACACAGACTATGTAATTGCATTTTATTTTTCCCTTCCCTTACACCTGCTCTCATGAAATACACCAAATTTTAAGGTGGCAGTATAAAATCCTAAGGAAGATTGTGAATGGAAATACTGCTTTGTGAGAAAAACAGAAGGTCCATTCTGCTTTCTGCTCAACCTATCATTTGTATAAATCTTTGTAGCAATTTTAGGTAAAATATTTTGAGAAAGATAAATAAAACATCAGAAATAACATCTGATATACAATTGGAGATAGAATGTTACCTACCAGGCACACTGCAAGATACATACCTACACTAAATATCTACAACAGAAAAGCCCCCAAACAAACAAACAAGCACGAATCATGACCAAAAAACTTACAACAAAACCAAAAGAAACAAACCCAAATAACACAAAGCACCAACCAAACCAGAAAAACCCCCAAATCCTGTGGTGCTTAAAGTGCTCTCTTTTTTTTTGATATTGTTGTTTTTTGTTTTTTTTTTTTTTAGATTGCTGTTATTTGCTTAGAGCATAGAACAGCCTGGATAACTGCAGTTTACATTGTCAGATATTTTGATTAGCATAGAATAAGCAGCAGAGACATAAGAAGCACACTCTGAGTTTTGATGAAAGTTGGTAAAGTTAATGTATCATCACTACCTAACAAGCAAAGGGCTTCTGAATGTGGACTTTTTCTAGTAAGGTTCCTGTCACTTTAAAAAGTCCTTGCATTCATGCATCTAGGCATTGCTGAATTGTTCAGCCACAGGTGTGTAGTTCCTGCTTTAATGTATGACTTCTGATTTGTAAACAGTAGAACCTCTAAAATTAGTATAGTAACAAAAAAAGCAGTTCCAAAAGCCTCAGTTTAGAAACTTTGAATAGAAAATACTGCGTCCTCTTAAGTTTTCTAGTGTAGACTAACTAAATATAACAATTAGTTAGGTATTGGTGATCTTGATTTCTTTCAGAAAGCAGCTCGACCCATCAGTCCCAGCATCTCCCTCAATGTGAAGCTATGTTTTGTAGAAATCTGATTTCTGTCTTGTATAATGCAATAAAAGTTTCTGCACTGCAGTCTGTGCCCCACATTGTGTCTCTGGAGCCTCCAGTGTCTAAAGCAGGTCTGGGAGACCTCTGCTGCTTTCCTGTTGGTAATGTATCTTCTTATCTTACAAGCAAACCTCAATTTTCTGGAAAGTTCTGAGTTTTTTAATTGGAATTTTGTTTTGTTGAGCCTGGAATACTCAGCTCAGGCAGGTCTGGCCAGAAAGGGCATTGCTAACAGTGGCATGTCTGAGGCAACTGGTGTAGCTACTCAGTGCCATTGCTAACACTAGCCATGGACAAGTATACCAGTTGATGCTCTACAGGCAATGGAGAAAATCGTCCAATTTCAAATCATGCCAACATGACTTAAGGAAAAGCCTTGAAAGAGTTCTAGTTACTGCAGTCTTGAATCTAGTTATTTTCTTGAAAATTTTGCTTTGTTCTTCAACATCCCAAAGTAGTGTGAATAAAAGGAAACATAGTAGGTCTTCTTAAAGTTCTGCCAACCCTGTGTTTGTGACAGTGTTCGTGATATAGCAGCCAGGAATTAAAAAACTAAACCAAGTAATATGCTTGCATACCTGATAGGAACAGTGAAGGCATCTTGTTAGATTTATCAGTCTTGAATTTCATTAAAGATGGGAAAGATGGAATATGCATAAAAACAAGTGTAGAAGAGCAATTAGATGATCAATTTTGATTATTTCAACTACTTTATTCTCCAGAATACTGCAGATGTCATTTAGATATCAGGAAATAGACTGGACAGCAGTGTGTAGGATTTGGTGTTCAGCTGCTAATCAGCTTGAACTTCCCCGATGTTGGGATTGATTTGGGTGTGTAGAAAGTACAGTGATAAAAACACTTACAGTGGGGCCAGTTGTGCAAGATAATCATTAGCTGCTGAGTAATAATTTCTCTTATAAGGATTAACTTTGCTCTTTTTGGATCAATAATATTGAAAGATGTAATGCAGCCTTCATCATTAAAGCAAGCTAAAGAAAAAAACATGCGCTGCTCCATGTTTCTGAAGAGAGTCCTGCTGTTGAGACTCTCATTAGTAACACTGAATGGTAATAATTTGAGAATTATCTGGAGATTTTGTAATTAAAAAATAAAGGTCCTGAAGGACTCCTGTGAAGGAAAGCTGAACAAAAGCAGAAACTCCAGCTGGCATTTTCACAGCTAAAGACTATATATTTTTTCATGCCCTTGTTCATGGGTGCGTAGCAGAGAATACAGTTCTGCTGCTCATGGTCCTCGTTTTATCTGGAGCTATTTAAATCAAGTGTAAGATCCTCAATAACAGACTCATTTCTTTCTCCAAATTCTCTTAGATATGTTTTTTGCCAAAATTGGGAAGAATATTTGTCATATGCTACTGGCTTGCCATACACATCTGTAGATAAAGGTGATGTCTTTTGGTTCATACAATCAACTTGTCCTTTCTGGCTTCTGCCCGATCTTTCAGTTTTCCCATGGAACCAAACTGTTCTGAGGTTTGTATGGAAATAATTCAGTCTTCCTAGCTGCTAATTTGCTGCAACTACAAAGGCTATTTTTGATTTGTACATACTTTAGTTAAGTATTCTCAAGTGTCCTATTTTCCAAGGGAGCTCAGACAAATCTATTATTAAAGAGCTGTGATTGATTTTTTTTTTTTGGTTGCATTAAAACCAAACAATTTTCTTTTGTTCCAGAGGGAGAAGGGGGCGTATGTTTTCCATGTCTTTAAGGATGCTTTCCTTCCCCAAGCCCTGTGTAAGCTGGCATATGTTAAATTTCGAACATCAGTGGAGAAAGCAGCACTGTAATTCACACATTTTGATTTGACAGGTCGCAAATATGCTAACGTTCAACTTGTTGGTTATTGCTGCTCCTTTTCGCAAGGGAAAATTAGTATGCACATTAGAGAATGACTTCTCTGCAAAGAATTATATGAATTAGGCAGGCAGCTCTATTTCTTAGCTGTTTGTAAAACAAGTCCTTTACTTCTTACTGTATTCCGTGTCTGGAAGAAGTCAAACATTGATTTGAACAGAGAGGCCTGGAAATTAAACAAGTAGTTCCTTCACTTTAAATGCAGCCTGAACTTCGCTGAAACATTAGCTGGGTGGGTTTTTTTGTTTGTTTGTTTGTTTTTTTTCCCTTCAGGGTCTTGCACTAGTGAATGACTGTTTTAGTGCTGAGCTCATGATATAGCACATTCATAACTGGCCTACTGAAGACTTAAGAAAATCTCTGTGTCCTAGTAGTAGATGCTTTTCTAGATAACAAAAAAGAGGATTGTAGCAGTAAGAGATACCTGCTTTGATCAGTACTCTACAGTACTGAAGCAATGAAGAATTTGTGGGTGAGAGAGAATAATAGAAATAGGAGGAGTTCAAAGATCACATTGGTATTACTTTTCAGGAAAATACTGTTGGATTGTGAAACTATAGTTGGAAGCCTCCTTGAATTTTTATAGATAACTGGTGTGGACACCAGAAAGATTTATCAACACCTGTCATTTTAAAATTGGTTTAAAATATTATTCTATAAATTGGAAACACCTGAATAGTGCTCCATCAACTTGCCATGCAAGTTAGCTTGAGAGTTTCTCCCAAAGAAAGTGTTTTCCAAAAAGATTTTTACTCATGTTTCTGTTGCGCTTCTATCCCCACTATGGTCAGCTGAAACCCACAGATTCTTGCTATGTCCTGCTGGAAGTGCAACTAAAACCTTCATTACTGAATCTTTATTTACACTTCCTTTCCACAACACTCTAGAACTGGATTGTAGAAATACACAGAAAATGCCTATTGTGTGTGAAGACACAAAGTACAGACTCACAGTGTAAGATTTACTATTGCATGTATTCTGAACAATTGCAAATCATTTATCTGTCATTAGTGAAAATGAGGTAGTGTGGTGTTTATTCCTCTTTTTTTTTAGTGTGTGATAACACATAGCAGTAATACCTTGCCCACAACAGGGAGGAAATTTGTTTCATGAACCTTTCTTTATACAGCCCCCTTCTGCTTATATAATGATGTCTGCTCTGGAAACACTTCAAAAAATACAGGTCTTTCAAAGCTGCTTTTAATGAACTGGCGGGACCTTGTTCTTTTCTGTTCCAGGAGCCAGATAAAGCAGTTCCAGCTAAGGTTTCCCAGTGCTTGATTGCTGTGCTAGGCTGCTGCTGGCTGTACTTTGTACAGTTTGAGGGCTGCAACTAATAGGACCCAGCCCTCAGCCGATCAACCAGGTTCAGTCGAGATGAAATAGCTGCTGTCTAACATGGCAATCTTCACAGTAACATGACAGATAAAAAAAGGAACCAAACCCCAAAAGCTTTAAAATAACGTTAACATTATCTACTCAGACCTCAACTTCTGCTCATGGTTGTATTTTTATATATATATATATATATACACACACATAAATATGTATACAATAAATATATGGCTAAGTATCTCTATAAATTCCCACTAACATCTTGAAGCAATGAATCTTTCAAGTGAAAAATTCTGTTTTGTCTATTTCTATGCTGAAGCGTATGATCTCTTTTGTCTTCCGGCCCTTCAAAGGCGAGTATTGGCAAAGGTAGTGCCTTTAGATCTTTGTTCTAATGAATATAAATGGATCACATAATAGATTTAGTTAACCTTCAGAAGTTAAAATCTAGTTGTCATTGTCACTTATTTGTTTTGTGACTTTTAATTTGACAGTTCAATTGTTCTGTAAAATAAAGGCAATAGTGAGTGACTGGCTTCTTGCAAAGGGTTGAATGAATGTTAAGCTTCTGTTAATTAAAATTACTGTTTTGAATTCACTAGATTAAGGGATAAAACTCTTCTGAGAGCTAAGCATTTTCTCTTGCAAAGAGAAATATTTTGATTTTCAAAGCTACATTAAACTCTCTTCTGTCTTTCAGGATATTCTAACCTATTCATATTGGGAGCAGGGGGAGTAGGAGGAAGTGAATGGAAAGTACAATGAAAAGCCAGGAAAGTATAATAAAAAAGGCAGGTTTCACCTTTCTTCATCTTAAACAAGGACTTTAATAGTGACAAGATGGGGGAACAGAAAAGACACAAAAGACTGAGTCTGTAAAGTAAGTGGTACAAAATCATCAAAAAGGCTTTCAGTACTGCTGTCTATATATTTCACATCTGTGTTGCAAGTTAATCCAAGAACTTCTGTGTCTTAATGGAGTACACACAAATAGGAAAGAGGAATTTTTAAGCTTATCCTGACATTTCTGCTTATTAGCTGTTGACATTAATATAAGTACTCTGCTAAAGCATAGTCCCCGTTTCTGTAGTTTGTATTTCTGTTCTTGAAAAAGTCTTGCAGCTGGAATTCAACATGCTTAGTGAGCCCGCCTAGTGTTTTAAAGGTGTTCTGAGATCTTGTGAGTGAGATGTCTGATGGCTTAACCTGCTGGTGGATTGCAGTTAGTGTATGAGAATGTCTAACAATCTGACCTCTTGCTGTATATTGAGTTTGAAACATATTGGGGAACAGTCAGGTTCCTTTTTTAAAAACATTTTATTTCATTTTCATCTTATTCAGTCACCAGAACATGGGTCACAGAATCAAGAACCTTTGGATCAGAAGGAACCACTGGAGACTCTAACACCCCTGCTGAACGCAGGGTTACCTACAGCAGACTGCTTAGGACTAAGTTTGTATGTCTCCACAGATGGAGACTCACAGTGCCTCTGTGCTGGAATTGCTCCAGTTTGTCCATCTTTTCCTTGTACTGTGCAGTGCAGGGCTGGTCACAGCACCTATGGTGTATATCAACAATAGAAGTATCATCTCTCTCTCTACCTGCTGACGTGGCTCTGCCTGGTTCATCTGGAATGTTTCAAGGGTACAGTGGTGTCTCAGGTTCCATTTCTAGTCCACCAGGATCCTCCAGCCCTTCTCTGTAGAGCTGGTTTCCTTCCAGTTGCCCTTCCCAGCCTGTGCTGGTGCATGGGGTGATTTCTGCCCACATACATGACTTGAAATTTGACTTCTCTGAACTTTGTGAGGTTTCTGGTGCCTCATTTTTCGAGGCTGTTGAGATCTCTTGGAATGGCAGTGTAGCCATCTCTGGTGTATTTGCCACTCCTACCCAACATTTATAGTCTGCAAGCTTGCTCTTGGCATGCTCTGCTCTGTCTTTCAGTTCTTTAATGAAGATGGTAAACGTTACTGGCCCCGGTATCAACCTCAGAGATACAACATTTATGATTTGCCTTCAGCTAGGCTTTGTGCTGCTCATCACAATAACCAATCTGAGCCTGATACTTCAACCAGTTTTCAATCCAATTTGTTGTCCACTTACCTAGTCTGTATTTTGTCAGTGCATTGATAAGAAAGTTATAGACGTGAGACTGTCAAAAGCCTTGCTAAAGTTAAGCTAAACCACATCCACTATTCTCTTCCCACCTGCTGAGCTCATCACTTTGTTGTGAAAGGCTCTTAGGCTGTTGATTTGTGCTCTTAGGTTTATGCTGACTCATCACTTCCCTCTCCTTCGTGTGTTTGGAAATAGCTTCCAGAATTATTTGATGCATCACCTTGCCAGGGTTTGAGGTGAGACCAATTGGCCTGTAGTTTGTCAGATATTCTTCCTTGCCCTTCTGGAAGATGACACTTGCTGTCTTCCAGTCCTTAGGAACCTTCTTCAATCACTATGACCTTTCAAAGATCGTTGATTGTGGTCTCACAATGACAGTGGCCAGCTCTCTCAGCACTTGTGGGTGCATCTCTTCTCTACTGTCTTCCCTTCTCTAGACTTTTCAACTGACTTCAAGGACCTGAGATTTTTGAAAGGCAGATCTTGCTAATAAAAAGGCATTGGCCTTATCCGTGTCGATTGCCACAATGGACTATGTCTCCCATTCAGCAGGTCCACACTGCCCCATATCTTCCTTAAGCTGCTTGTGTGCCTGCAGAGGCCTTTTTGATTACCTTTTTTGTACCTCACTGAGTTCAGCTTCAAATGGGCTTTGATGTACCTGACTACACACTTTGACAGTGTCTCTGTACTCTTTCTGTGTCACTTGTCCCTGCTACCGTTTCTTGTTACATTTCCTTTTTGCATTGGATAGACAATTACTGAGCTTGGAGGAAGTGATCCATGAGCAAAAATCAAAGAGCTGCCACAAACCCCTCTTTTTTTCCAGAACTGTACTCCATGTGGCTACCCCAAGCAGTAATCTTTCTGGGACTACAGGGTCTTTCTATTTGCCTTGTTTGCTTTTTTCTGGGTCTTAAACTTCACTCCTCATAATTGCTCCCAGCCTGCACACCCCATGTACTGGATCTGGCTGGAATGGAGTTAATTTTCTTTATAGCAGCCTGTACAATGATGTGTTTTGGGTTGGTGGCTGAAGTGATGCTGATTGCACATGAATATTTTCACTATTGCTGAACAGTGCTAACACAATATCGAGGCCTTCTCATTCTGCCTGCTGCAGTGGGTAGGTTGGAGGTGGACAAGGGATTGGGACAGCACACAGGTGTGACAGCTGAACCCAACCGACCAAAGAGATATTCCATAACATGTTGCATTGTTCTCAGCAATAAAACTGTGAAGGAGTTTTCTAGGGGGTTGCTGTTGTCTTATTTTTGCTTCTCTTCTAATTTTCTCCCTCATCCCTCTGCAGGGGGTAGTGAGTGAGCAGCTGTATGGGGCTGAGATGCCTGTGGGGGTTAAATCACAACACGCCTGACTAGTTTTTCTTTCTTTGTAAGTATAAAGTTCAGCAGAGCATCTCCCCTTTTTGGCTACTTGCTGACTGGTATCAGAAAGTCGTCATTATGCACTCTTGAAACATCCTCAGTCTCTTGTGCTCTGCTGTGCTGTCTCTCCACAAGATACTGGACTGATCAAAGTCTGCATGAGTACCAGGGCATGTGCATGTGAGGCTTCTATCGTTGTCTGAAGAAGTCCACAACTATCCAATACTTTCTATCCAGTGATTGACAGCAAACACTCATTACGGCATTACCCATTTTGATCTGCCCAGTGATTCTGACCCATAAATTGTTGGTTGGCTTCTCATTCACCCTCAGGCAGAGCTCTTATCCCACAGTCCTTACAGTGCTCTTGCACCAAGGGCAGCTCCACCTCATCATCCTCACGCGCTGTATCCGCGCATTTCAGCAGCCAAGCTGTGTGAGCCACCCCACCGTGTCTCCATGCTCCCAGTGAGATTGTACCACTCCCACCTGCATGCAGACCTCTAAGTCCTTGTGTCTGCACACTGTGAGTGTTAATGGACGGGCACTTCAGAGAGGCATTCAGTCATCCTGGCTTATTGATAGTGTGACTGATGCTATAAAGACCTATCACAACAGAAATATCAGTTATTGAAATTCAGGGCACATCCTTCAGTGTGTTTCTGGTATAATGGAGACGAGAAGAAAGGAAGTAGGAATGGACAATGAATGCTTACTGCTTGTTGCTCCCAAGATTCACTGCACATATTTACTCCCTGCTTCTAGTAATAGAAAAAGATTTTCTTCTCAGGAAGTCAGAAATGATCAGCACAGTATTGAAAAACGTGGTAAAGGTTGAGAGAGGAAAAATGTTCTCTGACTTCTGGAGGGAAATGTCAAGTGAAAGAACTTAAGGGATAGGGTGTTTGGAGGAAATGTGATACTCAAAGGTCAAATGATTGAAAGTAGGTCAAGAGTAGCCGATTTGAAAAGAAAGGTGAATGTATTCAAGGTTAGGAAGATAACAGTATATACAGAAATAATAGTAGGACTGGGAAATGCTAATAATATATAATCTTGCAAGTGACAAGAAAAGAAAGGTCAGAAGAAACCAATACTTTAAAAAAGTATCTATGCTTCATAAATCAAATAAAAATCAACTGCTCTGTTCTGAGTAATCCTTGACTTTACTTTCTTTGTCCTGAGGTGTATGTAGGCTGATGCGATCTGTAATGGAGTCAATTATGCTTTCAAGGGCTTGCTTCCCTGTACTTTGCTTCAATGGCTTTCTTTCTTGCATCCCTTGGGTGCGATAATGGCATTCTGTGAATCACATTAGCAGTGCAGAGCTTAATTAATGTTTGCAAAATCCTCAGATGAAGTGTGCTATGCGCATTCAGTGCAACATTATTGCCAATAAGCACAGGCTATTTTTAATTCCAGCAACAACTCGTTTTTGGTGCTTTTTTATCACAAAAGCAATCACATGACGATGGCCAAGATGGGTCGTGCCAAGGTTCAGCTATCTCACTATTTCAGCTTCAGGAGTAGCAGGTGTTTAAGGAAGAGATCTGCAAAAAAGGCAGATGCTCTATATGGTAATCTCTCCTGGCTTCTAGTTACAAATTTTTAAAGATTGCATGATCTGAAGTTTACATCCAATACCTTCCTCTGAAGGGAATTCTTGTCCAAGCCTTTTCAACCAATGTTTGGTAAATCAAGGGACTAACCCTGCGTTCTCTCTATAGGATGTTCTTTCCTCTCTGAGATAGACAATCTAGAGGAAGAAAATAATATTTTTAGCACATTTAGTTGCAAGCAAATCTCTATCTACCATGACGACAAATGTATTTGAGTCACTAGTTGGAAAATTGTGTGCTATTTGGTACTGTGGCATAACTGCTCATGGAAGAGCTCAGCATATGTCCTTTCAGCCCTTAAAACAGGATTTTATCAGGATCTTTAAACCTACAGATTTATATCTGGGGAGACAAAGTTCTTCATCCTTCTGAGCTAGAGAACTGGATGTAGAAGCATTAATTTGTACTAATAAGATTTCAAATCCTAGCTTTTGTCTAAATTAAGCTGAAGATCATCAGCTCTTTGTAAGGAATTGCTTTACGTCATATTTGTCTCACTTTTCCCCTCACAGCTAACAGACATAACCGAGTTTTAAATATCAACTTGCAGCAGTTTTTGGCCTCTGAAATAGAAATATTTGGAAATATAACAGCTATATACATGTGTATATGAATGAACTGGAGCCATTTTTCTGCTCAGTTGGGTTATAATTTTCTGATTTGCCCAAATAGGCCAATTCCTAACTTAAAACCTTGTTTAGGAAATTCTATCCTATTTATATGGGGAAATGGATAACTACTCTGAGAAGCTGTGGAAATATTTGCAGATGTGTGTAATGAAAGGGCCAATAAAAATGTAAATTATCTCAACTGTATTATATATTTCACCTTGTTCTCTGGCAATGCTGCTGATTTTGATAGTAAGCAGCTGACTAAATATTTTTGTAGCATGATTTAAAAAAATAAATTAATAAACCCATAATATTTGCATTTACTTATCTGCTGTAGACATTATCTCTTCTGTTTTGAATTAGTCAGATAGTGCATGTTCACCAAAACCTTGGACCTGGATTTCACTCTAGGTGGCAGAATTGCTCTATCTACAGCACACGAAGACCAGATTAAGAAACAAAAAACGGTTAATGATATATATCTCCCTAGTGCGAATTATTCTTGTTTCCCAAGTCAGCTGCCTTATTTTTTCAATAGTGTCAAATATATCAGTAAGCAGGTAGAATTCATAAGCTGTGTTTTTTAAGAGGGAAAAAAAAATAAAGCACTTTTCTTTGTAAAAACTGCTTGGCTCAATTAGAAGCTGCAGAATTTCCTGTAGAGTATAATTGCTATGAAACACTGATACCTGAAGCAACTTTGAGGTAATGTGTATGAACTACCACGTATGCATAGTTTACTAGGAGAGGTTGAGGTTGGGGGAAGAGTTAATCTTTCCAACAGTGTGGTGTCAAATTCTTAGCATATGAAATTATTAAATTCTAACAAAAAATGCGTATTAAACAGGGAGATGGGGCACTTAACACATGTTTGTAAGGAAACTGTTCTTTCAGGCTAAAATACATGTGTGCAAATACGTGAGTGAGTGTGGGCTCTGTCTGTTCTGTGAATTGTAAGAGACTAGAAAGATTGAGCTGATCTAATGGTTACCTAGATTAACACTCCAATCAGAGCCTTCACTATGGATCCTCCGATTCCAAGAATTTTGTTTTGATGCATTGGATACTATTTCTTTGTTAGCCAGTGTCATTTATTTTAAGCATAATCTCTTGTGTCCTTCTGACAGTGTTTCTAAACTAGATTACAGGAAACAAAACAAAACAAAACAAAAGGCAATAATAACTTTCAGAAGAAGGGAGGCTTAAATTACACTCTTTAGGAGATCAGACATTTGAAGTCTAGAAGCTCTTTCTGGGGCTGTAGAGAAGGGTAGAGAATTCCAAAGATGTCGTGTTCTTCTTTCCCCAGCTTTAATGATGCCACTTCTGTTTGGTAAGTGTTTTCGTTGCCTACAGCGCTAGATTCTCCGTCCATCCTTGGACAGTATGTTACTGCTACTCCTAAATGAAAACTGTTTAGAAAAAAAATCTTCTCAGTGTTCTTA
This sequence comes from Serilophus lunatus, assembly GCA_013399895.1. Lineage (NCBI taxonomy): Eukaryota > Metazoa > Chordata > Aves > Passeriformes > Eurylaimidae > Serilophus > Serilophus lunatus. The sequence continues at coordinate 68,872 of VXBA01005706.1, read as the reverse complement.
CCATTTGTTCTGCATTTTGTAGCAGAGTTCAAGCTGTGGGAGTTGTAAGCACTATTGTATAGTGCTACTTCCAAGACTGATACTGCCCTTCTTTGCAAAGTGAGGAGAGTCAGCTGGGACATGACTGTAAATACTGAAACACGGGGGAAAGATACAATACACTTTCTTTCAAAATTTTGCTACATTTTGCCAAAAGCTTTCTACATTTTGAGTTCTTTAAGAAGAGAAAGAGGGAGTTACAGCATTGGCTTGCAAACTTCTTAAAGTCGGAAAGTGTAATTTTATTTTTTTTCTCATAGAAAGTGGAATTGTTCACTGCATGTTTGTCTTCGCTTTATGGACTATCTAGGCTTTTTTTTTTTTTTTTCCCTCTGATTGGCTTGTTGCACTGTAATTGTTGAAAGCAGCCTTTGCTCACGCTGAGTGTAACTTTCTTTCCTGGAGGATCCATTGGAATAAAATGGAGCTGCTTTGTAAATGCAGGGAGTATAAATTCTCTACATGAGTATGAAAGTAGTCATTGCCTGAGCACACCAGAAGCAAGAAAAGAAAGTGGAAGACTCCCTTGGCAATTTATCTGCGGAAACTTTTGAAGTGTATTTTTTACTTGATTTCACTTCAATCAGCAGTTTGTAAGGCTATGTGGGAGTACGTAGGGGTATGTCAAACTAACTGATAAAGAGTGTAGGGAACATGGGAACACTTATTTCTGTAAGATTAAATGGTCAAGGACCTTGTCAAATGTGATGTAAAGGAAGAGAAGGGGGAAGCAATAACTGAAATAGAGAGACAGACCTGATAAATGTAGTGAGACAAAGAAACAGAAATTATTGAGCTATCTGCAAGCAAACTGGGACTTTGCAAGTGCTAATGTTGTAAACCTGAGGGTCCAGTGTGTTGCAAGGGTTTGGTGGTACTGCCCAAACTGACGGGGCAATGTGTAGGAGAAGGGATCAGGGTGAAACAACGTGGGTATAGACAGAAAGGTGTGTGAAAGGGCCCAGTCTCTTGTAAAACAGAGCTGGTCAGTTTGTTTGCCTGACTGAGCCCTGTTCCCGATCACCGTAGTCTGTCTGATCATCTGACTAAATCCTGTCTTAAAGATCTCACTGTGTGTGAGTGCTGTAAGGACCGGCTGCCAGCTGCTGAGATGCCGTGTGAATGGATTTGGGGCAGCTGGACTGCGATTAGGAGTGTGGGCACTCCTGGCCTATGATGCCACTCTCTGGAGCCACTGCCACTCACTGAAGTGGGTGGGAAGGTCTCATCTCCCACCACTAGGTCGGGAGCAGTGTGAGGAAGGTGAGTTGGGGCTCAGCGCCCACAGCTGGGGGGGGAGTGTGGGTCGGAGCCTGGGTACCTGCTGCCGGCTGCTCTTGGGGGGGTTGTACCTCCAGATCAGGTGTGAGTGGGTTGTGAGTGGGTGCTCACTAGCAAACGTCACACAGGACCAGCCAACGAGTAGGGAATCTGGCCAGTGGCGTTGAGTGGACAGAGAGGCTGGCAGATCACAAAGGTGGGCGTGTGTGTGCTCTCACTGGTGTGCCAAAGAGGAGGAGGGAACCTGGCCATGTGGGCTTGTGTTGTGTGAATTCTGTAAGTGGGTGCTCTTGAAGACAACGCCTTGTCTGTGGCAGCCTGTGTGACCAGCTGTGCCAGTGTCCTCTGTGTCCGTGTGTGCGCGTGCATATGCACACGCGTATGTCTGGGATATGTGTGCAGCTTCCATACTGGTTGAATCTGCAATCAGGAAAGCAGCAGCCATGTCCCTTGGGCTGGGCCAAGGCACGAGTCCCCGGGTACAGGGATGGGCTCCAGCAACTAGGACAGAGGTTCCTGGGCTGGAGATGCTGGAGGTGTCTGCTGCTCTCAACATCCCTTAACAAAACCCTTTTGTAAAAGAAAAAATTAGGAGAACCATAATGATGAGGTGTTGGTTTGTTTGGTGGGTTCTTGTCTGGTTTTTGGTTTTTTTTTAGCTGTGAAAAGCGAAAGGAACTATAAATAACTACAAATTTGTAATGTAAAAGTTTCGTGAAAATATGAATACTGGAATTTATGAAAAATCTATCATTCAACTTAGCTCAAAGACTCAAGTATTTTTAAACAGGAATGAAAGAATGACATGCCTATTTCTGAGCTTCATCTTCATTTATGTATAAATCCTCAAAGCTTGTAAGTTTAGCGTTTCTATAGACTATAAAAGCAGCATTTTATTGACGAAAAGTTGTATGAATTTGTACTCTTACTGCTTCTAAAAAAAAAATAAATCATCCCAGTTACTAAATAAAATTGAGGAGTGACTTCAACTGCTCAATTTGTTTGTAGGAAATCTGTTGTGTTTATTTTCCAAAACTTTCCAAAATCAGTGATACATATTTGCAAGAATATTTTGGCTCTCAAGGGATTTTGGCGCTCTACATTGTGACAAGTGCCTCTGCAACACAACCATTTATCATTAGGGAGTCTTGAAGGTCTTCAGCATTAATGGTGCTATGCACTGCTTGATGTGACAAGACTGGTGTTTCTATAGATTACTCATACCCTGCTGTCAATGGGAAAGGTCATACAAAATTCAATTCTTCCTAATGTAATCATCGTATTTCTTAATTTGTATTTTCTTAAATTTAAACAAAATACTTTCTCCTTGTTATGGAAGAGTTGAACTAATCCTCCTCAGCTAGTTGCTGCAATTATTGTGCTATTCTATTTTGGGAGAATAGGTTTATATTATCACACCTCTATAAAACAATTCAGAGGTCACCTTTTGTGACATCATTTTTCTTCTAGCTTGCCGTAGTGACCATGAGAAGATTCTGTTCTCTGTGAAGCAGGAAGCTCTATGCTAATATTGTTTAATGTGTTTTCCACAGGGGTTTGCTATCAAGTAATATAAAGTGATGTTCACAAGGTGAGGGTTACTACCTTTGTAGCTGTTCTCTGTACAAGAAGAATGTCATACTTTTACATCTTTTTAATGTTAATGAAGCTGTGTTACAAAAGGTTTTTGACTGTGTTTTATGAAGCTATCGTACAAAAGGTTTTTGACTTTGCTTTCTCCCGGAGAAAATGCATAAGTGAACCCTTAGCACCCAGCACTTTAACAATTATTGCATACAATTTTATTTATTTATTTTTATCTTTTTTTAGCGTGAGATGTCAATTTGTGTGCTTTGACCTTTCCCTGTGTCAATGTTCCTCTCATTTTCCTTTCAGTGTTTTACTACTCCAACACAGTGATTGAAATGATTTGCCTGGCCTCTTGAAACCAATGTGCTGTGCTGGTGACTGCCCACCTTGGTGAGCTGCTGTGCTGCTGTGGAATCCATCAGGGAAAAATCCAGCAAGGGGTGTTTCCAGAAGCTGAAGCTGGCTGCCTGGTGTGCTGTAATATCACTGAGAAAATCTGAACACAATAAATATTTGCTCAAATATTTTGCTTTTTTTATCAAAAGTGAAAAGTCAGTTTACAGAGGTTCTTTTTTTGGTTGGTTGTTCTTTTTATTCTCAGTTTGAGGCTTCTCTGTATGGAATACACATTTAATAAAAGCACAGGCCATTTTAAGTTGTATGTGGTGTAAAAAAATCTGTGATTGCATAACAATGCAATATAATGATTTGTAGGTCTGATGATTTTAGACCTATAAAGAGCCCTGACAGGCAGAAAAACTAATTTCAAGTTGAGTAGTTTTCAACATATTATCTGAAGCAAGATATATAGTCTATGCTGTATCTCAAATCCAGTTATTAAAAGGGAATATTACAGCACAGTAAATGCTGAAAATAAGGTAAATACTGAACCCTCCATACATTAATGGGAATTGATCAGAATAAAGATAAATGTTTTGGAATTATAGGGTGTTTCAGTGGGGTTTGATGCATGCTGGAATACTGCTTACTTATAAATCAACATATTTGATCATTGCTGAAGAAGCTAAAATATGTCCCTAGCTAAAATTACCTTATAGCCTTGCCCTTAAAATGTGCTGTTTATGGGACACTATCTCTCCTTTGATTTTGATCTTCTTGCAGCCACTGGCAATCATTGCCTGTTCTTCTCCCATACAATGGATATATCGCAGAATCACAAGATATTCTGAGTTGGAAGGGGCTCACCAGGAGCATCAAGCCCAACTTGTGAGTGGCCCCTACAGGTATCATACCCACAACCCTGGCATTATTTGCACTGTTCTCTAATCACCTGAGCTAATCTCAGGGTTGTATGACTGGTTTGCCTGCGTATTTTTGGCCTGAAATGTGTTTTTCTCTCTGAGAGAAAAGAGAGCAGGTGCCTGTGTCATTACTTTTATTTCAAGGGACAGTTCTGTTTTAAAGAGAAGTGAGACTAGGATTTGTGTCATATTTTATATGACATAGTTTATCAATTTACAACCCTTTTAAGGAAGGTAAAATTGAGAAAACCAGCTTCCAGAGATAAATAATGAGCAGAGTCTTAGGGTATAGCTGATATATTCTTATCCTCATAAGGAGGAGAGGAGCCAAGGGATTTGCTTTTAAAGTGCTAACTGTGATTCCTTGTCTGATGAAAGAAGTCGTTTAACTCAGCCTAGGCCCTGTGGAGTGACAGGTTTTTAGGAGAGGGGGATCACCTCACAGCTAATAAAAATTCAACCTTCTACTTCAAAATCCGTGCAGATGCATCATTCTACTTTTGAAGAATGATTAATACTAGGATATTAGTAATGATTAAAAATGGCAAAGTTGAGATTGGATAGGTGGCACACATTGGAAACTGAAGGATCATGAAGGATTATTGTGTCAGCAGGGGATTGGAGATCCTTGAACAAACTGGATCCATTTACAGGCTGGATTTTCAGGAGTTATGGAGTTTTTGTTTATTGTTTGTTTGTTTGTTTAAAGAAAGGCAGTCCAGGCAAGATGCTACCTGAAAACAAAACAACTTGAAATTTTTATTTCTCACAACATATTTTTCTTGACTGAGAGTCTCATTTGAGCTTGCAGTCTTACTTAAAATTGTAATGATGAGTATTTAAAATCCAACTCAAAGGAAAACTACTTATACAAAATGAAGTTCTGAGATAGAGGGAGAATAGGGAGAAATAGCAAATTATATGACAAAGAGACTATTCCATTTTAAATCATGCTTAGTTTCATAAAACTCTTATCAGAGTAGACTCTGGCTGCAGGGTGTAGTTTCTGCCTTTTTTTTTTGGCAAACGGCACAAGAATGGGATTCAAGGTTTGTGCAATATCCTAAAACTCTCTCCGTTTCATGTTGAAATAGGTTTTTAAGCTTCTTTTGATTTAGCTCAATACCAATTTGCTTGCATTTTGGTAGTTTTTAGCATTTTTTCTAATGCCTGCTGGATAATATGTATGAATTCCTGATGTTTTAGTTGAAGAGGCCTATGCTAGTACTTGAATCAATGTGGAAAAAAACCCCAAACATTTCAAGATCTAAGTACAAAACCAATATTCAGGCACTTCATCTGCACAGATTCTTAACATACAATATCTATTTGTAATACTTGGAGTGGAAGGATTTGAGACGGTAAAGAAACCTATCCCTCCCAATATTGAGAATGGCTAAACTTTTCTCAGGCTGCTCTCTTTCCGGCAATGAGGCTGTTCCTGCTTTTGTGCAGATCTAGATTTGCTATTTTGTTAATTTTTCTTCTGTAGGCTTCAGGGATTTCCTCCTTTTACATTCTTTCTCCTGTGTGGTGGTTGCTGGAATGGAGAAGGTAAAAGCAGGGGAGATTGAAAGCAGTCTGGTGTGAGCCCCAAAAGCAGCTCACCTGGCACAGTCACCTCTGGCGTCTGTGGGTCTCCAGTGAAGCTCCTGAAGCAGCACACGTGGTCAGTCACACAGAGCAGAGGTGTATGTACAGTCAGGAGGATAGCTTATGCCCACAGGGAGAGGAGTGTCTCTGAAGAGAATACATGGACCATATATAGAGAAAAAGGAATATAAACGTTATCTAGTGCAGCTACTGTGGTTGTAGCTTGATATTGTATTTTCAATGTCACATGTATTTTCTTCAGAATTTTTTTCTTTCTTTTTAAGGATCAAATCCTATTAATTCATAAAATCATGTGGCGTCTTGGGTATCACCTTCATTCTCTTGTACGTATATGTCTCTATATGAGGATATACTTACACCCATTCTTATGATTTCTAGGTACTGTCTTTGAAAATTTTGGGGACTCCAAGTCTGTATTCATTGCCTTAATCCCAGTATGTGCAATGTTACTTCTGTAACTTGGGACACCGTTGAAGTTGTTTTTATCAGTCATGATAACTAAAAAACAGCAATAGCGAGGACAAAACATGTGGGTGGGAAAAGGGTCTAAAATGTTCTTTAAACCCCTCCAAAAGTCAAGCAATCACCTGTAAAGACTTCCTTCTCCTGTAGAGCAGTAATTGGGATACCACTGTTGGGGTGAGTTTGTACCCTAGTCATACCTACTCAGTACTGAAATGTATTTTAAGGTAATTATATCCTACTTGTTAAGGTACTGCTCTGTCATGCTGTGTCAAGAGTATAAATACTCCAGTGGAGATAGGAAGAGAACAAAAAATGCTATTTCCTGCTCCACACATTGAAACCTTCTTAAAATCTTTTATGGTGTTATAGTTTTTATTTCTTCTTTTGCTTAGTATTGAACATATGATTTTAATGTAATTAAACTATATTGTATAAATTGAAAATACTATTTTTTTAATTATTTGTGAGAAAGAAGAGAATCTAATTCATCTGCAAAGAGAAATCCTGTGCTGTACCCAGCCAGACTCTTGTGTACTCTGTTCTTCCATGTGACACCTCAATATTACCTTGTTGAAAAGCAAAGAGAGTCAATAACTTTTGGGTTTGACTTAATCTAAGTGCTGTTTAGTCACGTGACTCGAATGGGGAACATATTTGCCTGAAGGTCTTCAATAGCTCCCTTCTGAAGGGTGCATCAGCCTGTGGACAGAGCAGGATTCTGCAGCCAGTGTCATTTTCTAATGACACCAGAATTACCTTATTTCACTGTCTTAGAAAAGCTCAGAGACTGTCACTAGAACTATTTTTTATTTTGAAAGACTCTTTAGAGTTCTGGAGACTATGCTCCTTTATTGTTAATTTAAAAAAAAAAATCTCCTTCAGTATAGTCAATTAAAAAACCCACTTATGCTAAGAATATTAAAGATGGCATTAAACACTGCCTGTAGCAATGTTCCCCAACGTTGCTGGCCTGGGGGTAGTGATATAGAATGATTCATGTGCTGCAGGCATATTGTACTTTTTTCTTCTCTTTGGTTTAAATTCACCTTTTTAATTTCCTCTGCCTGTGAGTGGAGTTGGAGGGTATCATGGGCAAACAGAACTCATGAGCAGTGGGGATAGAGGGTTGGCCTACGGTGCATCTCCCTTTGCTGCCTCTTATCTGTCACATTTGTATTACTCACTATGGACTTATTCCCAGAGTTAACGAAATTCCATGAAAAGTTTCATAAACTGAAAACTAAGCTGGCAGAGACATATGTGGCTTGTGCAAGATCTATCATATGGTGATGTTACTAATGCGTACAAGCAGGCACAGTTATGTTTTCCTATGCAATTTTAATGTCTTAATAACATCTCAGAAAATTGAGCAAACATAATCCTGTTCTCTGAAAATACTGAGATACTTAGTAAAATAATATGTTATTCTGTTCAAATTCTGAGTTGGTGTTCTTAAGTTGCTAAACTTTGGTTTAAACTCCATCTCTCTAAGCAATTGCCAAATCCAAAAATAGATTTTGGATTTTCTACCAGTAAAGCCTGTTTCATGTAAGTACATTGCACATTAATGCTGCACACTAACTGTGAGTTATGTGATCAGTTCTAAATTGTTGGTTTTCATTTGCATTAAACAATTACAGATGATTTTCATAGCCCAGCTTTCCTACCTCATGGATTGTTGAGGCAAGTTAAGGTATCTGTATCACCTTAATTGGTTCATCATCTTCTTTTGTAGTTTAATATTTACATGGATCAAAATATCCAGCTTTTTCTCAGGTTCTCTGCTTTATGAAAACCCCATGCTAACAATTCTTCACAGTCTGATGGAGGGAACAACAAATGTTAATACTACTAGAAATGAATTTGGCACACTGATGCAGGGACACTGGAATGTTTCTATCATGAACTCACTGGAAAGCTGATGTCACATTAATGTTTGCCATCATTTATAAGAAATTTTGGGCAAATCTGGAGCTATTAGCACTTTCACTTATTTTCCAGGCAAAAATCTGCTCCTTTAGAAAAAACACTATGTATTTGTCTGTGTCCGTGGCCAAATAAGTTGTAACGTCTAGCTTAGACTCAAAGATGTTACATCTTGCAAATGTTAAGCTAATTCAACCCTATGTACTGGAAAAGAAATTCCACACAATTTTTATTATTTAAACTTCAAGTCAAATTTCAAGGATGCCCTCTTCATGAGCTTTATTTAATGGTTTTCTCTATTCACTGGAGAGTTGGTTCCAATAGGAACAGATCTGGGCATGAAAATTTCATCCTAGGTCCTGAAGTTTTTATACATGGACTAAATATATATATATNTTTAATGGTTTTCTCTATTCACTGGAGAGTTGGTTCCAATAGGAACAGATCTGGGCATGAAAATTTCATCCTAGGTCCTGAAGTTTTTATACATGGACTAAATATATATATATATATATACACATATATATAAAATTATTATATTTGTCTAAAATGAGTATTTTCTATTGTCCTCAGTGCTATATCATTTTCCAAACAAAGTGAAGTGAGTTTTTTTTTTTTTTTAACATGCACTGAAGAAAAGTAGTTGTGCCTGAATTGTCCCTGTGGCAATTTATACAAGTATGCAATTATTGTTTTAAATGCGTGTAAGTAGGGCTCAATCACGTTAGAGTGCAAACACAAAACAATAACTAGTCCTCATCTCAGTGATGTCATACGTCAAAAAGACTTGATGGAGGTACCAGGGGAGTAAGCAACGTAGTGGTGACAAGTGTTCATGTTTATTCATGGTTATTGAAATGGTAGGATTTTTAAAGTTTTGCTAAATCAAAAGTACAGAGAAGGCAGGGGGTGTGCAGGGTCCTGTTCTGTAGTCATCCAAGAGAATTCTAAGTATGTTATGGTAATGAAGACGAACCTTTTGATAAAACAAGTGTAGAAATATGATGAGGGAGGGACGAGAGCGTCCCTTTGTGCTGGGCTGTCACTGTTTGCAGCAGTTACATGCTCATGCAAGAATGTGTTGTTGTTTTAGAGAGCTACTTCCCCAGCTAAGGAGACAGGGCTGAACACACATGGCGGATGATGTGTTCTGTCTGAACGTACCAGAGCGTGGCCAGAAAACCTGCATTGTAAAAGCAATTGGATCACTGAAACCAGTAGGAAAGTTTGTGTGAGGTAGGACTACAGATGACGTTGAAACATTATCACTCTATGATTTTTGTAGGCTGTCACAAACACATCTTGGGACACTTAGGCCCTTGTCAGCTACTTTGCTTCACGTACCAGATATCGAGTTACTGAAGGCCAGAAGTAGCCATTTCCCCTACCCTTGGCATTTCACTGCTTTGCTTGGGAGAATAGATTCGTATTTCACTTGAAGATGAACTGAATATCTTTCGGTGAACCTGCTACAGAAAGGGCTATTTCTGCCTATATTTGGAAATGGCAACATACAGTAGAAAGTGTTGTTGCCCTGGAAAGGTCAAGACTTCAGTTAGAAAGCAAAACAGTTTTGCCAATATAGCTGGTGTAAAACAAGCTTGGATTTCAAGATATTTGCAAACCTAAGGTCTGCCAGCTGCCAATGCTTCATGGATACATTGTTGTAGGGTTGCCTTTGCATAAAAGTGCTGATACATGGTTTGGCACAGTCATAAGCTTTTACTGTGTATGATGTCTAGCTAAAAAGCATTTTCATTATAGGAGAGTTTTATTTATATTACATATTCATTTATATGTAATGAATATTATGCAAGATAAAATAATTTTATGCATATAAATAACTGTCTCTCTCTCTCTCTATATATATATACACATGGATATGCTTGTCAGGCCAACTGTGACTCTCTGATCTTATAACCTTATGGTATTCTCAGGTGTAACACTTCATGCGTTTTGGTGATGTGAATTTCTGCAGTAATATCTGTATTTCCTTTGAGAATGTTTCTCAGAGCTCTGTAAGAAGGTCTACAGATTCTGAACTTATACAAGCCTACTGCAAAAGATCACCATCAATTTTTAGGGAAAAACCGAAATAAAGTTTGCAAAAATCTAGGCGTACCTATGATATTATGATTGTACAGCTTCAAAAAGACCCTTCAGAAAATCAACAGGTATAATTTTTAACAGTAGATAGACATTTATAATTCTTAGAGTGAATGCAGTGAGTTTTGAAAATAGGCTGCAGCACAATGGAGTTAGTGGCCTAATTTTCAGGACTGTTGAAGTGAAGCCTTCTGTTGTCGAGCAAGAAACTCCTATATCACAAAGATGCTTGCAGTTTCAGGACAAGAATCTTTGTGAGAGGAAAATGGATAACGAATTTTCGTCTGTGATCAATATGACGCTGACATGAAATCTTTGCTGCAGCAGTTCCCATGGAGGTGATGAGCTGCTAGATGAAGGGTTCATACTGGTGTTATTTTTGCTCCTTCACTTGTGTATTATGTGTATGTGATATGAAAAAATTCTTTCTTTGTTTCTTTGTCTCTGCATAGAGGAGCTTGCAAGCTTATTTTTTGGTGCATGCCAGGGAGTCTCAGGCTCTGATGACTCTTTATTCACAGAGAATCCAAGTGATGTCTCCAACGACTGCATGTAAGCTGATGTTGTTGCCTGAAAAACACCGGCCGAAGATTTTTTTGTTGTTGTTTGTGAAAGGAATGCCTATCTTTTTGCCTTTACTTTTTGTTGAATCTGAAATTGTCTCTGAAATGATATTTATGTATTGTGATTGAATAACCACATTCACAGCTTGGGGAGTATGCAGAGGCAAATTCTTGTAAACAGTAGTCAGATAAAGAGAAAAGACATACCCAGATGGGCTGTGATTTCTAACACTACAGTCAAGCTCAATGAACATGCAGATCAAAAATAAGTATGGCTTGTAGCTGTTTATGGAAATAGAGCTAGGAAGAAGCTGTGAGGAGCAAAGTCTAGAGGTAAAAATGTGTAGGAATCTAACTTGCTGTTGAGGGCTTAAAAATAACTTGTGGACAATAGATATTCCTCACTTCCAAAAAGGCTTTTCTCTTCTAGTCAAATATTTGATGAGAAAAATACCTTACCTAGGAGCAGTAGTATGTTGTGATACGCCTTAGGAAATCCAGGAAGGGTCGAGGCAACTTCTCTAGACGGAGTTGAGGGAAGCTGTTGTGTCTGTTCAAGAAATGATCAAATGGAAATGATTTTAAGAGATATGAGCTTTACTTTTCTCTACTACTAAGCCAAAGAATGCCTAAATTGTCTAGTTGCTGAAAAATATAAGTCTGGATGTGTTGTTAAAACAGATTTTGCTAGTGTTCACTGATCTTATTGATCTTTTTAGATAGCCTTGTTCTGTACAGAGTAATGCTAGAAACAGCCTTTAGCAAAGGCTAGGAGAGATGATCTGAAATGATGGAGGGAGAAGTTGTACCTGGTGACTCTTGTACTTAATGGAATAAACTTTCCTTTTACTGAAGTCCTATCCTGTCTACATGACTGCTGCTGTAATAGCTGAGTATGTTATGTTTAATCACCTTTTTCATGGAATCCGTGAAGTGCAGAATTATGTTTTATCCATTTATATGTTTGTGGGTGAGGGGAAACAAGGTACTTAGTATTTTTTAATATCTCACTTAAGGTCTTTGCTCAGGATAATAGCAATTTGATTTTCTATTTAGGCACAAGTCTCCCAGGATTCATCAAATTCTTGATGTACATGAAAGAAGTGTTGGAATTAATATTCTTCTGGGTCCCAACCAGAATAGCTTTAATAAAGCCAACAAAACTGGAGTGAGTGCCTTATGTGGTTGTTTTTCTGTGAATGTGAAACTGTTAGTTTTCAGAAGTTTTCAAACTGGCTGATGCTGATATTGTAGTGAATCTGGCAAATATCTAGGAAATACTTTATTTAACAACAAGACTGTCTGCAGCTGTAAGTTAGGTCTTGGGAAATTAGCTCTGTCCTTGAATTGCAGTCTTATCTTGCCATCTATTTATTCTATTTGTTTGTCTATGCTTCTATCTTTAAAGTGGCTTTAATATCTCTGCCACTGGATGTTTTGAAGGTTGGCACATGTATACTGCCTTGAGCCTTTCAGATCAAAAGCAGAACGGAATTGCAAAGGTTACTAGTTTTACTATTTACTGGCAATCTAGAAAGAGCTTGTATTCCTAAGGGTTAATACAAAAATAACTTTAGCCTAGCACAGTTGTCAGCCAATTTAAGGTGAAGATTTCAGAGATTAGTTCTGACAATCCTGTGGAACACACCATATGTCATCTTTTGAAAACTGAAGACAGTATTCCTTCTGGTCTTTGTTGTGAACTTAATGAGGTTAGAGAAATGTCCTCTGTCTTTTACAAGACACAAGGGTAGAAGGCCTTGATTTGAAAAATACTGATCAACAATGTATCTTTAGTGAGAAAACAAATTGAATTATGCTGGTGGTTTTGTTTCTATGGTGACCTCCAATAACAGTTTCATCGCAAAATGATTTAATTGTAATTGCTCATAAAACCCACAATTTGTTACAAGTCAAAGTGGAATCCAGTAGGGATGACTGATTGTTAGTTTTGAGTTTGCTTACTCCATTTTAGCATATCTAAGCCTGATGGGACAGACTAATAGCTATTACCAAGGCGTAGAAACTCTCAGCTGCAGAGTTGTTTCTGGTTGGGGATCCCTGGAATAAGCCACAATCTTCCTCTGACTGAAAGAACTGACATGCCAGCATCCCTCAGGCCAATTACAGCATGATGATATTTTTATTGTTTCAGCGCTCCAAAAATAATGAATGTTGCTGCTATGACAGAGAAGTTGTCTTTATTATGAAAAAAAGAGACTGGAAATAAATTGTGCATCCGGCTGCCTTGCTGACTGTATTTTTTTGCTATCTGGGTCTTAAATGACAACTCAAAAGCTACCTAGTTGCTGCAGTACTTGATCTGATCATTTTTGGGTATATATATCTCTTTCACCTACCAAGTAGTTAGACAAAAATGCTTCTATGTAAAGTTTTCAATATTAGAAAATCCTGAAAAATGAATATTTAGGTTTTAAGTATTGCTCTTATGTAAAAAATACCTTGTACACCAAATTGGAATAAAATATTTGATTTTTTTGTATCTATCTATTGCAAATTACAGATGAGAAACACTTGGAGATACTTTCCTTAATTTTTTATTAAAAATTTCCTCAGTTTAAACAAAAAATGTCCACAGTTTATGCTGTCCATTTGGCTCGTCCTTTTTAATCAAACTTAAATTTTGAAATATAAGATTTAGGGTTGATGCTAGGTTCTTCTTTTTAATTTAAAACTAAACTAGGAGAATAAAGGAGACCTCATCAATTATTTTTAATTTTACTCTTCAAAGTATTTCAAACAATTGAAATGAGAACTATATAATAAATGAAACCAAGGTGATCTTAGAAATAAAGTACTTTTTGAGACTGTTGGAATTAGATCAAGAGATTGTAAGTTTTTCTGACTTTGCTATTGATTTCCTAGGTAATAGTGTTTAACTTCTCTGTATGTTTCTGCAACCACTCTTATCTTGTAAGATTTTCTCATACTTTGCATCTATATTTTTTTATTAACTGATATGTGGAGGAACAGGAAAAGTAAATAAGGTGCAAAGGGCAACACTGAATCCTTACTTATCCAAATGCTATCAAACTATGAGAAAACTTACTTTCTGAAAAGAGTAATAACCTTCTGAATACAACACTGATAAATCAAAAGGATTGAAGTCTGTGTGTATTTAAGATGAATGATCAAAAGAGCCAAGTGGCACAAAGCAGAAATGGGATGAATAGCAACAGTAATAATCAAGGCAATTAGTTTACTTTCTCCGAGAGAACAAGATGCTTGCTGCCAACTGAATATCAAATTGCCTGGCAGCTGGGAACAGGGCATGAGAGGGCAGGAGCAGAGTGGTGAATTGGCAGCATTTATCCTTTTTTCTGTTTCCCAAATAGGTTCTGGGCCTGGAGCAGATGGGGGAAGAACATTCCTTCCGGCACACACAGGGCTGACTAGCTGTCTCTCTCAGAGAGGACCTGTGCTGCTGAGCTGAAACTTGCTGCAGGTGGCACTTCACAGGAGGTTCTTCTGGAAGCGCCTGAAGCCCAGGTACCAGGGATGAATTATTACTTCCCTAAAAGCTAGAATATCAGGATGCCTTTAAGTCTGATGAGTTCTTGACAAGGTGAATGAGGTGGAGAGGGTTTGGTGAGTTTTCCAGAACATGAGGTTTGGATGTCTGATTTCTACATTGAAAATATAGCTCAGAGTGATGTCTCAGTCTGTCTGTGATGTGAAACACAAAGTAAAAAAATAGTGATGTTCCTGCTGAATTGAAGGCTAGAAATGGTGGCCTGGGGCTGTTGGCCTGTAGGAATGGATTAACTGTAGTTAAATATCAATGGAACTTAAATTCTGCAATAAAACTGTCCTTGGACAACCTTGTAGGAAATACATTTGGGTCTTAAAAGGCAGTTAAACTAAGAATAAGCCATCCTTTCATATTCCAGAAGCTAACCTGTGATGGAAAGTCTTTTCATTGAGCAAAGCTAATAAAAACAGCTTTATTTTTTCTGGTAGTAAAGTATGAGTGCAAGGTATAGGGTTTTTTGGTAACAAAAATTATTTACCATATCTTTGTGGTGTAATCACTCACAAATGACAGTGTTCAGGGCCTTCCTAGCCTGGTTTTAGGAGTTTCAAGTACATGAAGTACATATGTCTGCTTGACAGAAACCTTTTCTTATGTCGAATTATTATCCAAATTAAAAGTACTTCTGTGTACATTTTCTACAGAAAAATACAGCAACAGAGAGATGAGCCTTTGCTTTCACAGCATGCATATGATTTATCAGGCATTGCCTTCTTTCCCTGGAGAAAGGTAGGTCAGATGAAGCATGCAGTGAGGGATGTAAAGTGTTTTTATGGGGTTGCTTTTTTTTCCCTCCTCTTTTCCGTTACCTGCAAGAGATGCTTTGTGCACACATGTCAAGATAGCTTTTGTTAATACTGCTTTAGAATTAGCAATATTAACAGCAAACAATTTCTATGTTAGGATGAGTTCTCTGTTGTGGCAAAAAATTATAAATTATTTTCACAGAAAAGAAAAATACATGAAAATACTTATTACTGTGAGAGACGACAGTTCTATGGTATTATATTTCGAAAAGCTGCCAAAAAAATACTGTATGAATAACTAGCAGTGCTCTAAAATGTCTAGTGCTGTGCCTGCAAATTGCTCCTTGGCATGAAATGTATTTTGCAGCTGTTATAAAGGTACATCAAAGCCTGGGCTGGGGGAAAATTCAAACTGGCAGGCAAAGAAAAAAGTCCTGGGTGCGAATAGTTGATCTGCCCAGAGTGAGATGAAGCCAAATATTGTTTGTTCTGCATTGTCTGACAGAAGTATTGAGCAAAAAGTACACGCAGGCCAAATTCACTGCTTGCATAAACAAGCTGAATGTCACTGGAGTCAGCTGTTTGCACCAACAGTAAATTTGCCTTCCAGGTTTTAGATGATTCTTACATCTTTTAATGTCAGAACATAAAACAACACTCATTAGAGGGTTTAAATTAACTAATTATGCAAGTTTCCTATTTCTCACTGCAGAGATGGGGGAAATGCTCCTTGTTTTACTGAACAGTCTCCTGCTCTGGTTTGTATCATTTGGATCTGGCACAGGGAAGTTCTCTGTGGAGCTGCTCAGAGGGAGATGGATATAAAGGGTGGGGATCCTTGCCCAGATGCAAAGACATACCCCTGGCAAGGCCCATGGCAGGGATTCAAACTAGAGAAGATAAATGAGCAGTGAGGCTGCAGCAGGGGAGGTGAGGAAATGTTTTGATTCCCTCTCTCTTGACTGGGTCAGACTTTGGACTCGTGTGCTGCTTCTCCCCACTTGTGCATACGCCACAGCCCTTGGCTCTGCACTGTCACTTCAGATCAGTCCTAGGGATATTTTGAATGGACTGCTCTAAGGCCTGCCCTAATTTTGCTCGTCTTTAGCCCTGTTGGGTGAGTGGTGTTGGGAGCCTACATGGAGGCTCAGTGAGAGGCCAGTCAGAACCAGAATTGCTGCCACCTATGTCAGCTTCCCCTCTCTCCCCTGCTCTTGCCCCGTTATCCTGCAAGCAGAGGAGGTAGATGAACAGGGAAATCATTTCTAAGTAGCTAATACTCTGCAGGATGCATCCTGACACAAGGGGCTCGATCCTCACCATGTATAGAAATACGATGGTAATTGAAACCTGTTTTATTTTTCAAATCTGTAAGTATTAATAACAACAGATTAACTTAATTTACAAGCAAAGAGAATAGTTTTGCCTGATAACAGTGGCATAATATACCATCCACATCTGTTAGTAAGGTCCTCTGGGAGATTCTCTCTATGTAACTCTCTCTGTAATCATCTTGCTTTCACTGTTTTTGGGTTTGTTTATTTAATCACCCATCTTTCAACAAGGGCAGAAATTTTTTTATTATCTTGTTTTAATGGTCATGTTTTAAGTGACTTGATGTTTTTGAGGGACTGATTGCTTAAAATGAAACAATCTCAAAACCCCTTTCCTCACCAAATAATGAAACTCTTTAGGAGGGACAAATTACATTGAAAGCCTGTTTGTTTATTTTTCATCTGGCCATCTGCAAAAGAAAAATGTAATTCTTGTTACTTTTTGAACATGATCCATTTTCTACAGAATTCTTTTTATATATACAATTCTGTGTTTGCAATGAAACATTTTTCTTCAGAAAAAATAATGCATAGTTAAAATGTTTTGGGATAATTCCACTTAATTTTGCTCTTATCAGCTTCCTCGTGGGAACTAGACATAACTCATGAGCTGGATTGCCTTGCTTTGCTCTGTCTTCCATGTCATCATGTCCTGCAAGAGGGAAAACCAATAAGAATAAATTGGAAATTCCTATGGCACTAGGAAAACCTCTTTTTCTGATTACCTTGACTCTGTTTCTTAACCTTTCATTGCATCTTTTATTGATTATTGGTATACTCTGTGCTTTATAAAATATATGACAAAAACTGTGCTGTTTGGCTCTTGTAAAATACCAGAGTGAAAAAGCAGGATGAATGAAGCTTAGTGAAGGATCATGGACTCCACAATCATATGTTTCAGCAAGGTGAGTTTTTAGGAAGTATTTGAATGAGAAGTTATAGTTTGATAGCTGTGGAGCACTAACAAGGGGAACAGCAGTTTTTTATTTGCCTGGCAGCAAAAATTTAAGCTCCCAAGTGAAAACTTGGCATTGGGGCAGAAATCGTCATTTATTTGAAACTGATTCTGTATAAAATTAATATGTTTTTTCTAAGGATTTATCTTCAGTAAAAGGCATAAATTATTTGGCAGATGAGGTGCATTTGTAACATTAAATAGTGAAGGTTAATGTGCCAAAGCTGATTCCCATGTCAGTGCTGCCTTAGAAAAAACAAACTCTACTTGTGGAATCTGGAATAGGACTTTGAGAAACAGGCAATTATCCTCTGTTTTGGGATGAATCCCCATCCACAGCCACTGTGGAGCACACTGGTGCCACTGATCTGAACTACTGATGTTTCCTTGAAGGAAGCTGTAGCTTTTTATCTCGGAATGGTACAGAGAGAAATATCTCAGTGGTGCCTGAATAAGCAAGAGACTTAAGAGATGGGGACAAAAATGTTGGTTATACAAACCTTGTACTTCCTTTACTTCCTTTGCTTCCTTTACTGTAACAGAATTTCTGACTATATTTAAAGCCTCAAATTTTTGTATATAAGTGAAGAATAAATTCATTCTATACATTACATGCAAATACTATTAGGAAAACTCCTTGAATGACTGAAGTAGTCCTTTTATCAGTAAATATTGAATATTAGAAATGACTCATGGCAGACATAGCCACTAGAAAAAAACTGAACAAGCTCTCCATATCTTAGTCTGTTTCTGCACAGTTTTGTTTTTGCACATAAATCAAATGGAAGCAGTCCTAGTACTGGTTTCTAAATGGCACCTTTTATTTAATGTATAGAGACTACCAGGCTTAGGTATCTGATGCAAAGCTTACTAATAACCTGTTGAGTTTGAACTGGTTCGGACCAGGCCCTTAATGTGGTAGACACTAATAAAAGTAGGAAAAAATTATGTGGACCAATGATATTTTAAAAACCCTGTTGTCTGTCAGTAGGTCACTTCTTGAGCCATAAATCTTGATTTTTCAGAACACTACAGTCAATAAATATATTTTTCTACAGGCTACCATTAAACCAGTTGTATTTCCTAACTGTTCCTTACTGCAAAGTGATATAAGAAAGATCTTTAAATTTTTGTTGTTGGAGACAAAGGCAGAAGTGCTGGGAAGAGGATAGGGAGGCAACCATCAGAATTTCACAAAATAAATATGAAATCAGTTTGATAAATAAGGGAAAACTCACTATATTTTCTGACTGCAATCTCTATGGAGCTTGTTCATTTTACTTGGCTTTATTTCAAAAGTAATACCATAAATTTTTGGAGAAACTGGAGTTACAACCTCCAGATTAATGGCATTTTGTAAGGAAGTTGCACTCTATTTAATATGTGCAGTTGGATTTTTTTAAAGCAATTCAATATAAATACCTTGTAGCTCTAGGTCTTAAAGTTTAATTTCCATCTGCATTTACTGCTTTAGTAGATCTTTGGATAAATGTCTGAAGAGCTTGGAAAGCAGAATAAGTATTTGATCCTCTGAAATCTTCAGTTTTCTCCCAGAAAAAGATCAAGTTATGAGCAAATACTATTTTTACTGCTGCTTTCACATGTATGAATATTAGTGAAAAAAATACCTATAATAATATTCAAGGTGAATGGGTGTTACATCTATTATGTATTATAATGTTTCTAAACTAGATAAAAATAATGTACTCAATAGACATTACAAAATGAACTCCATTCTAATTGCTCTCAACATTATATTATATCACTCCCATTTGCACCTCGCTAATGATTTCAGATGTTGAAACAAGTAATTTTTATACTGATCAAAGTCTATTGCTGTTCTAACACTGTTTCGTTTCACCATCTAATCAGGTCTCTGACAAATTCCTGAGTACTTATTTCCTTGGAAGTAATTTGCAAGGGATGTTACTCAGGGTATTATGAATTGGTGCAACATTCAGCTGCTTGTTAAGAGATAGAGCAAAACCCCTGTGTTTAGAAGAGCATAAAGGATAAGCTCACTTGGTCAAATTCATTTTTCATGTTTTGACAATAGAGCAGACTTTTCATATATACTTGAATATGGCTTTGCACCTGGTGCTCCATGTCTTTTGTCGGTGTATAGCTGTTAGAGCATCTCAGGATATGAAAGACTTTAATATTCTTGCTCTTTGAAATGATTGACTACATTGAAGCTTGTTCAGAGAAGGGTCAAAATGAGGCAAACATTTCTCTGGCACTGTTCTGTAGATGTGTATGGCAGATGTATGAAGAAGATGTATGAAAATCTACCTTTACTGGGCAGGAAGCAGCTTCTGTGTGTATTCCAGACCTTCTAAGACTGTTGCTAACTAAAGTTCTCTTGGGTTTGCACCATTCCTTGAGCTAGAACATCACAGATCCCACTTGTTTTTCCAAATACTGCATTTGCACTGAATTCCCGGTAGTTCATTCTCACTCTGCCTGCAAGTTGTGCTCAGCCAGTGTTTTACAGAAGTGTCTTGGACAACAGCTTTAGGTTTTACAATGTGTTCCTAAAGAAGTGTTTATTTGTTCCTCATTTAAGAGGGTTGGCTAGTGGTTGCCACAGATCATATATCTGTATTTTTAATAAAAACAAGGCATTAGTTTTATATACAGTAAAAATCTGTTAACTTGAACCATGGAGTTAACTCTATAATCGTAAGGATCTGGTGAACTTTTAGTACTGTTATTTCATCAGTTCTTTTTCTTTTGCATTGAACTTCCCTTCCTAGGGAATGTTTAGTTATGCATATTGAGGGATGAGTATGAAATTTTACAGAGTAATTATTTTCCAAGAATTTAATACTGCTGTTTTTCCATGGAAGAATCAAGTATACTTTTATTTAAAGTTGGGAATAATTGCTTTTCATATCCATTTTGCTGATTTTATTGACAATGCAAGTTCCAGGATTTTAATGGGTCCAAAAGTGAATTTGTAGTAGGGACTTTACTGATGTCAGAATTGACCTGACATTACCAAAACAGTGTTTGCTTGTCTGTCACTTCTGCTCAGGAAATGCTAATCAATTAGACTAGAACTAAGGAAACAAAAATTCTTCATCACTTGTTAATTAAATAGACAAAATTCTACCCATAGGTAAGGTTAGATATTTTGTTAGCTAATGACTTGTATGCACTGACTGAAATGCTGCAGAATTTTTCTCTTGGTGATCTTTACAATTGAGAGGAGATTGCTAACTAGATGATAATATCAAATTAAGTCCAAATATGCCACATTGTTTACTTTGATTTAGAAATGATTTAAAATTCAAGCTTCATAAAATAACACGCCTCAAATCGGAAGAACTAAAAGAACTTTGCAGGTACAAATGATTTAGATAGAAATAAAACTCTGAGGGCAATGATTTAAAATACAAAATGCCTTTCAAAAAGAAACAAATTACAAAAACCAGCAAATGGACTCTAATTTTGTTGTAAGAGTTGACAAGGTAGTTAAAATATCTCATGAAGAGTAGAGACATTTGCATGTAAAACCAGTGGAATTGTGGGGATATTTCATCTGTCAGGACCACTTCCCATCTTCGCCCTGGTTCCCACATGCACACACATTTTGAGAGAGTTCCTTTGCATGGGGAAGTAGGCACCATCCAGGGCAGAGACTTTCACATAGATCTTGTGAAATTTATCCTAAAGCTCCTTTACTGCTTTGAGATGGGTCTTGGAGCTAATGGGCAGATGCCTGATAGTGGTAATGATTTACTGGCCTTGCTGCACTACAGCCAGATGCAGGGTCAGAGCACAGCCTGGTTCAAGGGCCTGAGCCAGAAGAGTAAAATTTTGTCGGAAATGTGGATGCACCTTGACCAGCAGCTATAGGGGCAAAGCTGTGAGTTCCTTTTATGACCTGCTTAAATGGGGGTTTTAAGACTTTCCGCAGAGTGAAAAATTTGGAGCTCTCTATCTTTAGATTTGTCCTGTGGAGGAAAGGGTTTCTTCTTTCCTTCAGGCAAAAAAATTCTGGAGCTTTTAATTTTGTGTTTTATCTTCCCCGACAGTAGAGGGTATCTGGAAGACCTGCAAAATTTGAAAGTTGCGTTTGCCTGGCACTTTGCTCCAAAGTACTCAAGTGGAAACACCAACTAGGAGACCAGTTTGGATGTGCATATGTTCCCTTGCACTGGAGCAGTGTGAATAATTATCTTGAATAGACAACATAATTTCATCAAAGAATTATTAATGCTCAAAACAGCTATGAGATATTTTGAGGATGTTTCAAACCTAGTTCTAAGCTCCATCTTAGCTTTCATACAAACACTTCCTACCAAAAATAGGGTGAAGGGAAACCAATATTTAACAATAAATGTTATGAAAGAATATTGGTACTGTGAAGTGGAACTAAAAAAAAAGAATAAAAATTGAGCCTCAAACTGAGTACCAGATTTCCAGCTTTACCCACAGCATTTTGGCAGATTCCACAGTCATTCTCCATAGCTGTAGTACTTTCTCAAAGAACAGAAATAAAAGATACCTGAGAAAGAGTTGGCATATAATGCAAGTTTAAATAACATTTAGTTTTCAAATATGGGCATGAAAGAACTATAGGTTTGGTGTAAATGAATTTGTGAGATGACTGAGTATACAGGCAGAAATCCACACAAGTATCGAAAATACTGTACTTCCTATTATAAGCGTAGTGAAATATTGAAGCATTTGATGAACAGTACTAGGATGAAAGCTGCGTTTGGTCTTTTTTTTCGTGTGTGGTGTTTTATTTTTTAATTTTTTTCAATGATGTATTCAGAGCTACATTGAAAGATAAGTGGTTTGGTTGCAAACTTTGCTGTAGTCTGGCTTTTGTAGTCGTAAAAACTCAAATGTTCTGAACTATATTTACACTTGAAATGAAATAAATTTGACTCTTGGCAACAAAAGGGCTGCATAGACATGGAATAGTGTACTAGCTGTTGCTCCAGTCAAAAAATGGTTTTATGGACAAGCTACACTACACTAAGCCTATTATCAGAAGAGCTACAGCAAGTTGTTATGGTAACTGGATCTATATAGTAACAGGGTAGGATTAAATATTTGATTTTTTTCCCCAATGTGGACTTCTGTGAAGCATTGTTTTCCACATACAGGGAAGAAAAAACATTTAAAAAGAAAATTAATGAGAAAGTAGCCCAGTTGAATTGTTTGGATAAATTGGCTGTTGTACTTTTGTGAAAGGCCTTGCCCCTCATGAATGATAGGTCTTGCCTCCTTTCAGGCAGAGATAAATATATTTACTTCACTAAAAGTCAATGTTTATTTTGATTGGATATTTTTAATTGTAGCTTTTTGCTATTCCAATTTTATTACTTCTGGTATGGGGATTCTTTTACTGTTTCCATAGTTTGCTTAGAAGGCATTTGCATCGTGGAATTTTGTGTTTCTGGGACATCATTCTTATGTTGCTGTACCCCTGCAATAGGGACCTGGAAGTTAGAAGGACTCAGAAAAGTGTTGGACAAGACTGATGGGATAGTGGCTGCTCCTTCCATCCTTCTTCCACAGCCTGTGGCAACTGTGTGGAGCTTTGATTATTCTGAATTCTCTTTGATAAGGCTATCTGTCTTTCATAGCTGAAAACTTGCTTGAGCCATATTTTATAGCGATATAAATGTGTTTCTGAATCATTTTCAGTATAAGTCATTTGTTTGACTCTTGCTTTTGCGAGTGTGTAAGACTGTTATCACTATTGTTGTACCTGTTGGATCTCTTTCAAGTGTATTTATGCATCATTTTTGAGAAAGATGCAATTTTTGCCAGCAGTGTATCACAATGTTTAATGTGTTCCTGTTATGTTCTTTGTCCTCTGAGAAGTCCAGTGGCTTTTGTTTCATAAAGCGTCTTTTTAAATTCATTTTGCAGATTAAACATGTTGACAAAACATACAGCACTTTTATCTGACTTCTGACCATGGCTCTCTGAGGTTCTTTTAGATTTAAAATGCTTACTAGTATGTTAGTACTTTACTCTTCACATTTGCAGTCCTCTTGAATTATAGCACTGCTTAGAAGTAAGAGTTAAACTTTACTTATCATCAGAGCAATCCTCTGGTATCCTACTAGTTTCTTCCCTCTTTGCTGCTAAAAGCTGTAGCTATATAAAACACTATACAGCTATACAAATCAAAGGTTGAGTCAAAGTCTTGTAAAACTAAAAGGGGTCCCCATTATCTTGGTATTTTTGTAATGAATTCCTGTCTTCAGATGCATAAATTTAAATGTGTGTCACTTAAAAATTTAGCCCTGCAGATTAGGGAACATAAAGCAGACAGTATATAAAAAATATGCCAAGAAATGAGAAAAGAATAACAATGTAGATTGCAAGATATCATCCTGATAGAGAATTATAAAATATGCATGGTTCAGATGAAAATAAGACAAATAAAATGTAACATTTTACAGATGTGAACCACAGCTCCTGACATAGCTCTGGCACTAGAATGTGACTGGTGATTATTCCAATGTCTCCATGATTAATTCAGTTTGTATTGATGGAAATAATCCTAGAGGAGACCTGTGAGAGCTAATGCATTTTGGTTCTGTGGCTTCCCACTGATAGCAAAAAAAGGAAAGAGGAAAGTAATTTTCATGATATTAATAAGGCGATTGCAGAATCAGGTCATTTAAAAGAATGATGCTGACTCAGCTGTAGTAGTGCAGGGTTGAAAGTAGAGATTAATTCTTGAGCATGCTACATAAAAATCCACTGCTGGATATCTCATTGCACTAAAGCATATTTCCTCCTTTGTAGGAAATATTTAAAATGACAGCAGTTGATTTGATGCCTTCTTCCCTGCTGTTAGGAGTTCTTTTATAACATCAGAGCTCTTTCTGTTGAAGTATTTACCTTTACACTGTGAGAGGGGGCTTGCCTTTCTCCCTCCTCCTTTCCAGGAATTGAAATTGTTTTCTCCTTTTATAATTCCCTGAAAGTCAGTGAAAGTCTGGGGGGATTGTAACTGCTGTGCATGAATAGCTGTCTCAGCCAATGAATCTTATTAAAATCAGCGATGAGAGGGAAAAAACATTTCCTTTTTTTGAAAGGACATCTTCATAAATGTCACTGAAGGCAGGATCCTCGCTGGCTCTTGCTACCTTAGGTAGTTCTAGTGGTAGACGTGTGTGCTTTTATTTTGCCTGTTTTTTTTTGAGCAGGCCAATAAGATTAACAGATGTGCTGAAAGATGATTCTTGCACAAGTTCCTTTGAGAGAGAGAGAAAAGAAAAAACATGTTTCCATTGTTTTGTTTTTTTTTTGAGTTGCAAGTTACAAATGCACCACATAAAAATTTTATTCCCTATATTTAAAAATACAACATGGAAAAATGGATGTTTAAGTGAAAAATGCTTAAAACAAGCCTCTATTTGGCTTTTTTTTGTCTGTTTTTTTTTTGTTTGTTTTTTGTTTTGTTGTTGTTGTTGTTGTTGTTGTTGTTTTGGCTTTGTTTTGTCCAGCCTTTAACAACCCCAAATGCTCTGCATTCTGCTTTTATTTAAAGTTGGTTCCTTCTCTGGGTGCAGGTCTCGCCTGCTTCTCTAGCTGTATTGGAGAGGGTTAGTTAATGTTGTTGTGGGCCTTGCTGACCGGCTCCTGCAGTCAAAAAAGAGTGAGCTGCAAGCCCTTTTGAAAGGCTTCTGCTCTCTATTGTCAGTGTCCAGAGATCCTGCTCAGACTGTGACAGGCCCATGTGCAGTTAAGGGGGAAGGGAAGTCAAGAGCCTTGAGAACCTCTACTCGTGTGTTTTACTCAGGTTTTTGAAATAAGATTTACTCATTAATTGATTGTAATTTTATGAAAAACATAGCTGAATGTCAAAATAATACTGTCAGCATGTACTAGGCTTCTGCTGAACTAAATTGGAGTTCTGTACTATCAAATGCTGAGATGTGTAAAATTTGGCAGAGTAGAGGACAGTTGTTATCACACTTTCTGTGCTGGTATATTGCCTCAAAGTTTGCACAGGTGGGAGAATGATGTGGAAGAGTGAGTCATACCAATTTGAAATAGGAGAGGAGGCTAAAAAGGATTGTTTAATATTTGTTTTTCTTGTTGGTGCGACTCCATTTTTTAACTACTTTGTTATCCTCTGTAGTTATTTTTTGCAAAGACATTTACCAAGGATTAATTTTTGTTTGGTTGCAAATACTGTATGGCAGCTGGAAGCCTTTTTACGCAGCTTTCAAAAGCTGAGAAACTGGTTGTCAATGTGTGAAAAGTTATTTGCTGGTATTGTAAACTGCCTTTCATTAGGATATTGTATATTTAATGATTGCTAGCCCAATGGGGCATGTAAAATTTCCTTCTGTGGTCTTCTGTAAAAATTTATTGGAAAAAGTAATTGGAAAACGTTGCTGGTGTGCAATGATGCATGGAAAACACTCGCATTTGTGTAAAAGTGATGCAAGTCCTCAGGAAGAGTTGCTAGACTAAACCGAAACCAAACCCTTTGTGTTTCTAGATTAATTGTCTGCACACAGATATTTGCAGTTAGGGTAGATGTTAGGTTTTTATCACTGCCTTTAGGCAGCCAGAAAACTTTCACATCCAGGATTAAACTGTTGTTTTTTTTCTTTTTCTGGAGAGGAAATTAAAATATTCTTTTCTTACATGTTTACATGCATGTGAAAAATTACACAACAGCAACTATAAATTGGACCATACAACCTACAAATAGAAGTCCATCTTTCAATGCTTAACATAAAATTTTAGAGATGTGGTGTCTGTCATAAATCTTGTTGCAGATTCCTTCTGTTCTTCAAAGTTTGCTAATTGTCAATCTGTGGGGTTTTTTTGTTCGTTTGTTTCCATATTGAATAGCATGGCTCTCTGAATGCAGATGTCAAAACAAGCAGTGAACTGCATGCACTGGATCAAATAGGTCTGACTGAGCAAAATATGATATTGCTCAGGCTAGAGTGGAGCTGATACAGTTTTGAACTAAAGCTACTTAAGTGGTTTCCTGAAGTCAGAATGTACAGGGATAAAAAAGCAATTTTTAGACCAATGACTGGAAAGGAAGTGACTGACACAAGAGCTGCAAAGAGATCTTATGTTGTCCTAAGCATTACGTGGTATTCAAGGAGTACTTTGCAGGCCAGACAGTGCTGCTCTTGCTTTGAGCTAAACAGTAGATTGCATATTGAAATTATATTCTATGTTCTAATTTCTAGCTTTTCAGTTTGATAATGAAATTGTGACTGTGGTTATTCTGCTGATGCATTCACTTCAGATTTTAGCTGTAAATCCCGAACTTGTATATATTTGATCCAAGACAAACAATAGTATCAAGAGCAGTGTGCTTCTGCTAATTGGTCTTTCACATGACTCAATTGTCTCAAGAGGGTCAATCCTCTTCCAGACCTACTTAAAATCTGCCTGGAGTTATCAGAAAGAGCCATTAGAATGGTGCAACCTGAAAATACCTAGAAAGAGCTGAACTAAGATACAAGCACTTGAATGCATGGTGCATTGTATTGTTCAGTTGTGTAAGGTGAAAAGACTCCCATCAAAACGTGGGTGCTGAAGCATGTTAACAAGATACATACCAGGATTTTAGTTTAGGCCTAAACTGTACTTTGAGGTAATTTCGGCCACAGTGAAGTATTTTCTGTGAGGACGATGAATTTTCTGTGAGTTCTTGCATAACAGCATCCAAAAGACCCTCTAGCAGTCCCTGTACTGTCCTGCCCAGCAGATTATGCCTTAGCTGTACCTTTGCAGTCTACAGCATTATACCATCTTTAAACGTGAGCCCCAGTGACTTAGGAAGTTTTAACTTAGAATACAGTCCTGTTTCAATTGAGTAAATACATAATTTATTGAGAGTCTGTCAGTGGGCCATCAAGATGGAGTACAGGATATGTGAAAGAACAAGGCTTGCATACAGTCACATAGAGTCTAAGGAGTGATCTAGTAGATGTCTACAACTACTTTAAGAGGTGGACTTAGGAAAATAAGAGAATCAAATATTCCTCAGAAGGTGAAGATGATATATCAGGAGGTAATGGCCACAATTACTGAATGGGGAGGGTAAGGTTAGCCAATCCTTTCTTCCCAGGAGTGCAGTGCAGCACCCAGCCAGGTGACTATCTTTGTGGGGTTTCTGTTGGTGACCTGATTCAGTTCTGCTGATAGTCCTGTTTGGAAGGTGAGACTGGACTGGAGAGCTTCAGTGGTCTCTTACAAAAAACACTTCAATGATTTTGTTCTCAGTGTCCTCGACCAAATTTGAGCTCCCTAAGAACTCAAAGGTCTTTAGCTCTAAAGGCTGGGTCCGCTCAGCATTCCGCCAAGCACAAGTTTCAGAAGAAAGCCTTCAGATACTGACAGTTTGGCTCTTACAGGCAAATAAGGTCTATTTCAGCAGAGGGTTTTTTTTATAATAATCTCCTGTAGGAACCTCAGTGGGAGTTGCTTCTTCAAATGGAAAGTACACTTTTTTGACCTTGACTTCTCTAATATAAGCACACAGCAGCATGTATACATTTATGCAGGGAAAAACAATCCTATCAGATCCTACTTTGCATATGTAATTTGGTTACAGGGAAGAGAATGAGAGAACAAGCTGCTTGTGGCAAATATAAATAAATTAATTCATTACTGCATAGCACTTCTTGCTGTGACATTATAGGGAGTTTTTAAATCTTGTACTACAAAGTCTCATTGTCTTGGTTTGACCAGATGGACTAATGATCTTTTGGGTCCTATTATCTGTGGTCTGATCATATTTTAAAATATTTGGATTCTGTACTAGACTAATTTAAAATATACAACTAAAATATAAGAGTGCTCTTTGTTATTTTCTTGGCATTTTTTGAGTGATTAGTGCTGCATGAATGTAAAAAAAGTGATTGCTGGTAAGCCTTTGTGAAGGCAGTACTGATGCAGAAACAGAAGCAGAGAGACAAAACCACTTGCCATGGACCACACAGCAAGTCTCTGGTAATAAAATGGATGTGAAATCAATTCTTACACTGATCTGGAACAGCTGTTGAAGATCTTTTAACAGAACAGAACTAGGAGTAATATCAAGCCAAAAGAGCTCTCTAACTAATTAGGCACAAATTAATAAACCCACAAAAATTAGAGTCATACTATGAACTCTGATTTAGTCCAGAAGACAAGAGAAAACTGGGAGGAGTTAAAATATTGTTGAAGTGTATGTGCAGTGGCTTCTGCCTGGGAATTTATATTCTTCTCATCAGTGTGAATGCTAAATGTCTAAACAGGCAAGATCGAAATGATTTCTGTGAGGGAGGGATGGGGAAAGCAGATGCTGCTGCCCTAATTATACAGATATCTTGTCACTGAGATTTGCCAGCTGGATGTGTTTATTGATCCTCAATTGGTTTTGGGCTTATATGTAACAGTGATGACTGAAGGACTCTCTGTTTTTTTTTATTTTTATTTTTTATTATGCAGCTGAAAATGTAACACTTTACTTCCATTTGACTTCCATGCTGCAGTAAAATTTATTTCCAGGAAAGCTCTCCAGAAGAAATTAGCTTATCACAATGTATCACAAAAGGCAAGTACATCAAGTGTAACATTTAAGAATTTTAGAAACAAATTCTTTCATACCACTGCAGTGTTAAGATTATCAGCAAATGAAAAGCAGAGTCATTTGGGTGTACACTGTTTTGTAAGGCAGGGAGAAGTCTGTGGTTCAAGCAAAAGTCAGGTAGCTAAAAGCTCAGGGAATTTCAGATTTTTTTCATGTCATTCTTGACAAGATTTTAATCCACATCTCTTTATTTTTGTGATAAAAAAGGGACAATCCCTCCTTTCCTTCAGTGAGTCACAGAGCACTAGTGATTTGTTCGCTCGTAGGAAAACACGAGCAATTATGATGATGTAAAATGCTACATCTGTGTGTGGTTAAATAACTGCGGTTTCTAGCAATATCTTTTGCTGTAGCTGCTTACTTTGAAACAACCAGCTGTGACTCTATATGGATGGTATCAGGCCCTAGCACTCTGTTCTAAAGCCTCAGAAGAGCTGAGTATCCATTCCATAAGGTTTGTTTTCCTAAATCCAAACACAGCCATAGGGTCTCATCCTTTCTTGCTGAGTAGAGGACAGAAAGTTTGGGGTCCAGATGTTCTCTGTGGGGCTGATGGCCCCTGGGCAGGGTCCAGTCTACTAAATTGGATTGCTGTCACTGCAAGCATCCTGGTGGGCTGGAGCCAGTGCCCAGAGCTGACCCAGAATGCTCCAGCCTCCCTGACAGGCTTTCCCTCCTCTGTCACAGCTGTGCAGGTTAGAAAGGACTAGTATCACTTATGTTAAATCAATCCAAGGCCTTATTGGATTAACTTCTACTAATACACATTCCCAGAGATGCAGAATCCATGTCAGCCACTAAAATTTGATGAAACTGACTGGAGGGAGATAATTAAATGTTTTTACATGAAATAAAATCTGCCAGAATATTCTCCGTGCTCAGTCCTGGCACTGCTGTGTTAGGCTGGGATATTGCCTTAAACATGCACTAGGCGGCACTTTAAGACTGGCTAAGGGAAGCAGAAAACTTTGCAACACTAATTCCACATCATCATGAGCAGAGTAAACAGTCTGGTGCAAAACAAAATATAAAAAAAACATAAGCAATTAAATATGTATTTAGCAGCAAGTGTGATTCGATTTCTGTTTTTCCCGCAGCAACTGCACTTGCTGAAAGTGGACATGCAACTGAAAATTACATTCTTGTTCTAAACAGATTGTATCTTTGTCATCTTGTTCTTCTAAATAAATGGACTTCGCTTTTCAGCATCTAGCCAAACACAGGATCAGATGCTATATATTTTCGTAAATCAGCCTGTGTCTCTACAGCTATTTGTGATGGTAGGTTTGCAATTTTTTTCATTTCTTCATAGGAACTGCTGAAATTTCTGTTCTCCAACTTTCCGGTTTATTTTATTTCCTTCAACTGAGTTTATCTGACTTAAGCTCAGCCAGAACTGAAATTCTGTTCCAGGACAGCCCTCTAGGATGTCTCCTTAGGATGAGAAATTGGTTTTGATGCCATGTTAATGTCTATTCCCCTGCAACGGATATGTATTGCCAAAGTGTTTGAATTCTGTAAAGATTTGTCTTGTTAAGCACATTAGAAGGACATAATAATTATAACTTCTAATTCTAACAGAGTTTTTTTCCTTCTGAATAGTTTAGAAAAGCTTTGAAGCAATCAAATTAATTTGATAGATACAGATAAACTGATAGAAACATAGCTTTGTAATAGTTTCCACAAAACGACAGACCATACTTTTGTTAAAAATTTGATTTTGTAGTATCAATAAGCTATATAAACTGTGAAAAGTTAGATAAGAATAATCCATTCAGATCACGCAAACAAAAAAATTGTACAATACATAGCTGAGATGACTTAATGTCTTGCCACAATGATAGGTTTACACTGATTAGCATATATACCCAGGTAATAAAGGCAAACCTTTATTTAATATGTGGGATACATTGTCACTTTTTGCCCTTTTTTCTGCCTCTACTATGCATATGACTGCAGTTCTTTGTTATTTTAAGAAACTGGTAGAACTGCTCAGCATTCCTGGATGCACCATCTTTTTTTAGTCAAGAAATGCTCTTTTGTTGAAACTGAAACATTTTGTGGAAACAATGATTTTAAAACTTTGTCAAGAAGGTGTCTTAACATCAGGAATACTGAGGTAGTGCTAAAAATATGTTCACCCAAGAACAGCTGACAGCCAGTCACTGAGGATGAGTGTTGCTTTTAGTTTGATACTTAATGCTGTACAGAGGCCTCTATACAATGCCTATATAAAGGGTTATGTAGCTATAGCTACCCCAAGTGCCATCCCAACTTGTAATGTAAAATTAGTCTAAGAAAAGTCTGAAAAAGTCAGAAAACTAATGTGAACAGAGAGCTCTGCAGGCACGACCCCAGGGCTGCTTTTGACTGCAGTATCTGCATAGTCAGGTGTTTGCTCTGAGCCAACTTCAGCCTGAAGCTTTCAAACCTGTTAGTGTGCAGCTATGCTTGCAATAAAATGCCCTGTTTCTCACGTGGACATCTGGGCACAAGCACAGGCATGGCTGTGTGCTCACGGGGCTGCCAGAGCTGAGCTGGAGCAGGCTCACAGCCAGCTGCCCTGGGGCACATGTGTGGTCACAGCTACTGCTTCTGAGCAGAGAGGAGGCATGTCTTTACAGTAAACAAGGAGAGTGGAAATCAATAGGTTGAACTTAGCAGATGAGAAATGAAGTCTAATTGGTGATTAAACAACACGATGGTTGAAACAATTGGGTGTCGATCCATTTACGTCTCTCCTTTCTGGAGGGAAGCCAGGTTGAAGAGCTTGAATTTCATAACTCCTGCTACATCCTGGGATCCCTAAAAATATTCTGGACTTCGGGTATCCTGGACTTGGGAGAGAGACATAGACTGATCAGACAGTTGGAGTAAGAAGGGATCCTAGAGAATGTCTGGTTAATGGGCCTCAGTTGACTGAAATGAATGCCTCACTCTTACGTGCTCCCTGACCCCCACTGTGACTGATTCTTGGCCAAGTGAGACTACATCTGCTGAAACACTGTGATGTGAACCTTTGAACAAAGATGCAGATAGATATTGCTAATGTGATGGTAAAAGTGGTATAAATTTACACGGTTGCTGCCTCTTTGGCAGCTCGGTAATCTGCTCCATTCTTTGTCTGTCCATGAATGTTTTATGTGTCAGAGAATATCTTTCAGTGGTATTGAATAAGTATGCCTTGTGCCAATATGTGAGGTTAGTTTTACATGTTCTTTTTCAAATATAGTTATTAGTATTACTTTAGAAGTGTAGGTCTTGATGGGGATTACTAAAGGGTCTTGAGTATATTTCTGAAGTAGACTTTCAGTCTGCATTGAGATGCTGTGATTATGTTGACAGCAACAATTATCTAGTTAGTTTAAAGCTAGCTTTGGAGTGTCTATGCAAACAGGAGAGCTACTGCATGTTGTTGTGTATATGTGTGGGTATGTGTATATATATAATATAATTGTATCGTGGTGGTATAAGATCCACAAACAGGTGTTGTGAGGTATTATATTTTAGGTGCTTCTTATTTTGTCTTGTTCACTATTTTCTTAAAATTAACCTTCTTCATCCCACAGAATGCTTTGCTCTCCTAAAAAGAACTTCTCTTAACATCAAAATCATCCTGTGCAATGTCCTTGGTGGTAGAAAAGATTCCCTTGCAAAATAAACAAACCTTCATCTAGAAATAGATTTCAATTTCTTTTTTACTTATTTGTCTGTTTTCCTTAAAATTTTAAAAAATTATAATGGCTATTTTCTGCTAAGAAGCTAAAGTGTGCAAATCTTAGGACTGATTTATTTTAGAGCTTGATATTGTAAAGGCATAGTAAAGTGGTAATAGCCCCACAGACTTATTTTTGCCTAACATATTCCACTGAATTAACCCATAAGACATTAACTCGGATTTTGGAGATGAAACTTCAAGAGCAGGAAAGTGAATCTCCATCTCTACTTCCCTTTGCAGATGTCACAGTCAGTGGACTGAAATGAGATTTTCTTTTTTTTTTCCACAAACTAGACAGCCAATTTTGTTCATCACTGGTTCTAGTGAATGTGTTTTCGGTCTTCTTAATTCTTTTGTTAGCAAGTACAATTCTTGTATGTAATCAGGGTGGAAAAAGAATGCAAAATGATTACAAAAATATTCCAACACAGAAAACTTTAAACTTTCCCAGAGAGTTTCCTCCCTCTCTGCTGTTACATTTTGAACTCATAAGAATTTTTTCTTGGTGAAGTTTGAAATCCTCAGTGGAAAATTACTGTAAATCAGAGTAATTCTTCCTGGGAGTTCTACTGCCAGCAACTACAGCTTTGAATCCATAGCTAATTATAATGTCTCTGCTTAAGCTTTTTAACTAAAAGAATCTACTCCATCAGCAGTTCCCAATGTTTCCGGCGCAGTGCGGCATACACGTGTTACTACAGCACTCCAGGGCTTATAGGTCATGATCCTCTTCTGTTACAGATATGAATGCATTCTTGTAATACAGCTAAAACAGATGACTGTTCCCATCAAGTGAACACAAGTGTAAACATGACACAATGAAAGGTCCCTGCACTTTGGTCATTTGTTTGGAAAGATAATCAAACTGATCACAGAACCACAGACTCATTGAGGTGGAAAGGCACATCTGGAGATCGTCCAGTCTCAATTCTCCAAGAAAGCGTCAGCTAGAGTGGGTTACTCAAGGTTGTGTTAGGTCTGATTTTGAATATCTCCAAGGGACAAGACTCCACAACCTCTCTAGGAAACCTCTTCCAGTGTTTAACCTCCCTTACACTACAAATGTGGGATTTTTTTTTTTTTTTTTACTTTTATCCTTTTTTTTGAATGGTTAAATAGAATTTCATGTATTTGAACGTATGGCTGGTGCCATAAGTCTGTCTCCTTCTTCTTTACTGACAGGATCAAGTGTGAGCCTTTTCTTCAGGTTAAAGAGTCCCAGCTCTCAGCTTTTCCTTCTAGAGGTACTTGTCCTCATGGCCTGTAAATGGTCTTGCTCCACTATGTCCATGTTTCTCTTGTACTGGGGATTCCACTAATGCATTCAGTGCTGGTTGAAGGAGAAGGATCATCCCTCTTAGCTTTCTGGCCACAATCTTCTTAGCACAAACCATGAGACTGCTGGCTGCCTTTTTGCTGGTTCATGGTAAACTTGTTCGTTCCCTCCTTTGAAGAATCTCTGTGGAGCTACTTTCATGTTAGTTGGCTCCCAGTCTTTGCTGGTGGATGGGATTACGTCTTCCCAGATGCAGGATTTCTCTCTTTCCCTCTTTATGACTTCTCCATTTGCTCATTTCTCCAGGTTATTGAGGTTCATCTGAAATGTCAACACAACTTCCTGATGTACCAGCCACTCCACCCACTCGTGTGCACTCAGGCTCATGTTCTAGGTCATTAATGAACATGTTAACAAACACTGGCCCCAGTATCAACCCTAGGGATACACTCTTAGGGATTGGTCTCTGCTGTATTTTGTGCTGAAGATCACAGCCTGGCAGTTCAGCCAGTTTCACCTCAACAGGACTTATTTTGGTCTACTCAATGACTCTGACCCATAAGCTGTCAGCTGGCTCATCACCCTTTGCTGTTCTCACATTAAGGGCAACTCTCCCTCCTCATCTTCCTGACCTTTCAAATGGTGGATCCACCTGGATCCACTATTCCTAATAAGGCTACCTAATACAGATGTCTAATTACTCCTGCTGTTCCCTAGACTGCAAAGTCTGGTGTACAGGCACTTCAGAGAGGTACCAGTTTACTGATTCCAAAGAAAACATGTGCAATCTGCTGTTCTTTTGGCACTTCATTTTTTTTTTTGCATAGACTTGGTACAACCTCTTCAGCTGAGATTGAGGTATTTCCTGTCCACATCACATTGCATACTTTATTCACCAACCCCTTCCATCACTTCCTTTCAGTACTGGGTGTTGCCATCTCTCTCGGTCTCCTTGTTCCTTGTTTAAAGCTCTCCTCACCAGGGTGGCCAAGATGCTTTTGCTCTACTTGGTATCTATCTGTTGGCAAAGATGCTTTTGCTCTGGTTGGTTGAGCGGATCCTGTTTTTTCCAAGCAGTCCTCAGTCATCAAAGAGGATGCCAGGACTAGTTCCTTCAGTCACTGCTAGGGATTGTAACTTGTGTCATGTCACTGCTGTTGGCTAGGCACATACAAAAATTTTCTTGGCCCACTTCTGCATAAACTAATGCATTGTAGGCCTCTCTAGTACCTGCTGAAAGGGTACTTGACCCTTCCTAATATCCTGATCAGGACTAGGACACCTTTTAGATCAAGAGCAGCTGTGAGATCTTAAAAGCTGCTACAGCTTACTAGAGGCTTCAGTCTCCTGTAGCTATTCTTTTCTGGCAGCAGCAGGAACTTTGATGCCCTTCAGAGCACCCATCAATCTCACATGTTCAGGAAGATCTAGAAGCAGAGTCCAGAACATGCATGGTAAACTGCTGTGTCTGAATTCAACGCTGAGGAGGTCAGCTAGAAGGAGGTCATAATTGCCTGTTTGAGGCATTTATTTCTT
This sequence comes from Serilophus lunatus, assembly GCA_013399895.1. Classification (NCBI taxonomy): domain Eukaryota; kingdom Metazoa; phylum Chordata; class Aves; order Passeriformes; family Eurylaimidae; genus Serilophus; species Serilophus lunatus. Next base: position 33,312 of record VXBA01005706.1, on the reverse strand, counting down.
TTCCTGGCTGTGTTTAATGTGCCCTGACTACAAAACAGTGAGTGGAGAGGTAGATGAATTGCACTTGCGCACTACGTCTGAGCCAAGGCTGTAAGTTGACTGCTACGTTTGTATTTTATTATATACCAAAGGATAGGACATAGAAGGAAAGATTCCCCTTGAATTTTGTCCTCAGACAACTAGGGTTTTTTTTCATAATTTTCTGCATGTTCCAAATTGCTCAGAAACAGCCTAGTCTGGATTCAAGAGAATCAGCAATACACCTAATATTGTAGATGGCAGAAGACTCTGCCTACTGCTGACACTTTGTATGTTTTGTCATCATAAGTACAATGGAGTGGCACTCTTGTTGTTAAAAGTTTTCTTTCCATCTGCTCATTCTGACTTCAAGCATAAGCTTGCTTAACACAAAGGGAAGGCATCCTATCTAACAAGGAGAGGTTCAGGAGGGTTCACTGTAAACAAAATGATGGGATGAATGTAAACAGGAGCAGTGTATTCTACTACAGATGGCTACCCCTCCCTCTTGCCTTATAATTCCCATGTTCGTAATGAAATATTTTTGTTCCTTAGAATCCTATAATAAAATGTGGGTTAGCAAGAAATGGAATTTATGAAAATAAGGTTGAATTCTTCATCTGCTGCCAGTGATAATAGATGACAGAAGAATTAAACTCCTGACTTCATGGCTGACCTTGCTTTTGGAAGGTAGTTGGACTAGAATGTCTCCCAACCAGAATTTCCCTGTGATTTTATGAATTATCTCCTATATAAGATGCTATAGCAATATTTTTCAGTATAGCAGTTTGATACTTGACTGCACCAGTGTAGATCTTAACAACACTATTAAAAAGCATATCTTACTTTATTTTTAACCTTTCTGTATTTCTTCCACAAATTGTTACTGGATAAATGAAGGAATTTGCAATGTGCTCTATTTGTATCTGGAAAATAATGTTCAGCTACTTTAAAGATGGTGAGGTGGCTCTAGCACTTGTCCTGTGAGGAGAGACTGAGGGAATTGGGCTTGTTCAACCTGGAGAAGAGAGGCTTTGGGGACACCTAACAGCAGATCGCAGAAGTGGGAGGTTGTCAAGAAGATGGAGTCAGGTTCCAGGAATCTGTTCTGGGTTGGCTCTGCTTTGAGCAGGAGGTTGGACTAGAGACATCCTGAAATCCCTTCCAAACTGAATTACCCTGTGATCCTCATATAACAGGCTCTACTTTTGTTCAGAAGATGATCATAATTTCTGTTATGAAATGTCAAATCTTAGTACCCACTTTGATAATGATATATACAAGGCTCAGGCCCCAGGAATTTATTAAATTTGTTTATTTTTTAAACTTGGAAGTAATATGACTGTAGTTAGGCTTGAATCTGGTTATTACGTTTCTTGCTCTCCTGGTAGTGAGAGGAGACTGTTGTCATCTATGTGGTGATGTCATCAGAAGTTTGTGAAGAGTATCCAATGGCAGGAAGGATTGCAGCTGATGAATTCAAGGGACTCGATGCTGGCCATCACTTTTGGCCCTGAGCAGACTAGTCTGCTCATCTTTTGATGGTATAGTTTCTCAGTTTAATTCCTAACTGGGTATTCTATCAGGCTGTGGTGAGTGGAAGAGGGCGTAACTCATTTTCAGGTTGGTGTTGCTCGTGGGAAAAAATGATGTGCCACAGCTTTTCATTTCTGGTCTTCCTATGAATTTTTCCTGCTTTTTGAACATAATTCAAACTTAAAGGTTTTCCCTATGACTGTGATGGGAAGACCTATGCTTTTTTGCTGCCCCCTTCTCCCTCCCACCCAGAAGATGAAATTCCATAGAATCAGAATAAGGGTGCAAAAATGTGCAGGAACCATGGTCATGTGTGATTATGCATAATTTGAACTCTCTGCTTTCCTCATCCCCACTACTCAATACCTATTCCCCTTGTTATATCTCAGCAAAACACTGAAGTTTCATGCTGTTGCTGATGTTGATTTGCAGATATGCAGAGTCAATACTTGGTCTGCTGAAAAGCTGGTGAAATCACATTGAAATGATATCATTGAGTGGTTCATCTTCAGCTTACCTTCATGATTTTCAATCAGTTTCTGGGCTAGGTTGTTCAGAGTAACTGGAGCTGCTGTTTTTCAGAGGAGAGGGATTAGCAAGAAGGTACCAGTTCCACTCCTTCTCCTCTGCTGTGATACATACATTAATTTTGTTTAAAAGTTACCTAGTGTCTATCATTGTTCAGGGTCTAGAAGAAGCTGTTGTTTTGGTGGCTAAGAGAACTAACTTGTGCTCCAGACTCTATTTCCTTGCTCCATATAAGCCCAGATGCTGAGATGACTGGGAGATCTGCAGTCCTCTTTGTTCCTATCAATGAAATGTAATCTCTGCCTTGCTGTTTTCATTTCTGGATGAAGCCCAGGCTATTGAATTTGGAGGGTGGAATCACCCACATATATTTGGAGACACAACTAAGTCTTTATTATTATGGTCCCTTCTCATCTTTGTTAATGATCCCTGTAGTGATGAAAAGATAGAAAGCATTCTCTCTTCTGAAATTCTTTAAAGATGGGACATTAGTCTGTATATTAACAACTATACCTCCTTTTGATTTAAAGGGATATTTTATAGGATTACGATAAGTGGGTTTTGCAAACTACAATCAGAGAAAAAAAGCATTTTTACCTGAAGCAATCCATATTGGAGTGGACAGTGTTTCTTCCAGGTGAATTCTAGGACTTACAGGTGTATGTTGTGTATTTTTCTGAGAGGAGCCTCTCAGTTACCCTGAATTACTCAGAGCCAAGTTGGTCCCAATGTTCTTCTTTCAGTGTTTGCTGACTTTGACTTCCACTTATTAAAAACTGATATGCTATAAATGAATATTCTATATCACATTAATTCTTAAACGTAAATGTGTTAGAAGCTAAAGAGCTGTATTTATTCATTCACTTTTATAATTTAAGAGACCTCTTTCCAGATCTAGGAACTGATAAAGAGTGAAATATATTTGATAAAAGGAAGAAATATTTTAAATGGATGAAATGCTTCAACATATCAATATTATCTTTCTGTCATTCCAAAATGTTGTCATTTATTATACTCTGAAGAGCTTTTCAGATATTTTCTATAACTCTTTCACTTAAGCTTGAGTTTGTTTTGAAATGATACCAAGAAGCTGACTGATGGAAGCAAAATGAAGATTTGATGAATAACCTATTGTAGTAGATTTCAGAAACTTTATGCAATCTTGCTTCTTTTTTGCCCCTCAATGTGTGTGTATCTTTCCACTGGCTTGTCCAAATCTCTTTCCATTCCAACCTTCAACATTTTTGTCTTTGATTGCAACAATTCCAATTTTTTATTTCTCTCCCACATCCTCAGGAACTTTTCAAAGTTGGCTCTGATAGAGACTGCTGTCTCCCTTGTATTTGATTCCTGTTACAATAAACTCTTGAAATGGAGGAGAAAACTTGGTTAGGAAGAGAGGTAGATACAGCAGAGAGGGATAGGAGAGAAGAAGCAGAGGTTGAATGACATTTTCCTGGGAAGTTTCCCAGCATAATAATCCTGAAAGCTATTCCCTGAAGGTATAACTGCAAAGTAAAATGTAGTTGTGATTATAGCACACAAGGAATAAAATGACTATACTTGTATCTTTCTATCTACATGTGCAACAGCACGGGCACCAATAACTAAAATTCAAGCTGGGGGTTCAAGTACCTGGCTGCCAATCCGTGACTGCATCTCCCTTGCTGTGTTACTATACACATTAAAGCTAGCATGAAGGCACCCATATACATTTGATTCTCTGATATAAAGTATCCCATGAAACTGGAGACCTTGGCTTAACCTCTTCTTGCTGCCAAATTAATGATAAAGGATTTGATATTCCAGTGGTTCAAGGCTCTACCAATGCTGTCCTGTAAATAGGAATTTGCCCTTACTGATACTGTAATCCTAGGGAATCTGATAGGAAGCAATCTTGGTCAGACAGACTTTGCTATACTTTTTTTTTTGGAAATGCTCAACATCTGCTTTGTCCCTTGACCCTTCAAGACCAATTGCTGTACACACACAAGTGAATTTTACGCAATGCACAAAAGCACATTCCTAATCACACGACCTATGTTTGAAAACCTTCTTATCTTACAGATTACGGTTCAGTCATAATCACTTTTGAAGATGTAGTGGTATGCTCTATTTCCTTCATGTGGAAGCCATTAACTATGTGTGGATTGTAAGTAATTCTGAACTCCTCTGACAGAAAAAGTTTGCAATGATTTTGGAATCTCTTCTTTAGTATTTTGAGAATTTTGAACATTATTTGAATTGGTTGCTCTGACTTCAAGATATTTTTGAGCCTCTTTACATAGTGAGCAACTCATGGAATTGCTGAATGTCAATTAGAAGTAAACATTGCAATTAAAGCTAGTTAGAGAGAAATCAGCTAAAAGATCAAAACAAATACTTAGCGTACCAAATTAAACTGTAGAAAATTGCATCTGGGAAGATAAGTTAGATTGCTTTATTTTTGAACAAGATACAGTTTCTTCAAAATACTTCTCATATAGTTTTCAATTCTTATTTTTCATCTGCCCAAGGGGCTGGCTCAAAGTTTATTGTATTGTTTTCTAATGTACTCATAATTTTGGATCTATTTGATTTCTTTCTCTTATCCTGTTTTATTTTAGTATTTCCCACAAAGATTTATTCAGGTTGGAAAATTTAATTTGTTTTACCTTTTTTTTCACTGCTGTCTCAAATGGCTCTTCATATCCTTTCACTTCTTTGTAGTTTATTTTCACCTGGTTAAGGCTATGTCCCTGAAGAGTTTGGAAGATTAAGTTTTTACTCAATAACCAAGGATTCAAGTCTCAAGTTCAGATTATAGCTAGTCACGTGTGCATATGTATAACAAGTTTTAGACTATGCTCAGATCCCCTGCCCTGTTATATCTTTCAAGGGAGAATAACTTGAGCTTGCATTTCCACAAGGTATCTGAATCTAACATGTTTATTTAGGGTTGCATTTACTTCAAATGTTAACACTTCTTTAAAATTCTGTGCAATTACTCAATTCATTGTTTTAATTTTTACTGATATCTATAGTTTTTAGATATAAAAAAACCCTTTTAAATGTCTTTTTCAGTTGAAATTGAAGTATCTTGTAAACATAATTGGAAACATTTTCCATTGCATTGGCAAATCATTGTGCTCTTACCTAGACAAAAATGCAGGAACAGCAGCAATATCACTGAAATAATCCTGTGAAAAATAAATGCTAGAGCAAGTATATTCTACCTGTGTGCTCAATTAATATTTTTTAAATGTTACATATCTTATTAACTCACAGATGGAAGAAAGCCTTCCAGATAAATTATTAAGCATTTTTAAGGATGCTTAAGAAATGATGCACTATGCTTTGCTCTCAGCACCATGGATGTAAACTGGTTATATTAGAGCACATCATATTATTTCAAGGTCGATTTTTGTTCCGTAATAATAAAGACATATCATTAATAAAACATTATGATTAGCATATTTTTTAATTCCCTATTTTACCATTTGTTTCTGTACATTATAGCTGAGTTTTCCTAGCAAGCTCCAACACCTGCTGCTACTATCTTAAGCGTGCTAAAGCCAATCCAATGATAAGCTAACCTCCAATTTTAGAGCTAGCCCAGAAATACTTTTGCATTCCTTTTAGTAACTGTAATGTGTCTTTAATATACTCTGTACAATTCCTCTGATCTATCAAACATGGATGATGCATTTCTGACAATCCTTGTTGGACACATCCTGTGATCTTAAGTGCTAGTAAATTGCAGGACGCTTTTGTGGCTATATTCTACAAAGCAGGACTGCTTTTTACAAATGCATTAAACATTAATACAGACAAATGTGAAGTTTTTTAGTGCAGAAGCTTTATTTGCTTGGACATGTATTTATTTTTTATTAATAATTTTTACCATACCACATATTTCTCTTTAGAATTTGAACTCTGAGAAATATTCCTTAGACCTAGTAAATGTTGTTTCTTTAAGACCAAGGGAACAAAATGAAAATTGCTCAGATTTACATTTCAGTGAAATCTCATAAGTAATGCATGAACTGTGTTTCAGAACTGACTTGTACAGGGCCTTAAGTACCTTGTAACACTCATCATCTTCCATAAGAAAACTGTAGAGAAGAGACATTCTTCCCTGTTTCTTTTCCAAACCACAGAAAATCTGTAAGAATCGTGATGGAGGCAATTATTGGTAAAAAAAAATTCAAAATGTTTATTTTTAATTATAAGGGAATGTCCTGCTTTATTTAATTGTTACTAACTATGGCACATCACAGAAAATACTTGTATTCTTAATGCATATTGTGCAAAAATCACTGTCACTGTCAGGACTTTTCAGTATGACTTTGATATGAATGGATAGATCCTCTACTAGGAAACCTGCTGATGGAAACAACCACACCAGCTCAAAGCCCCCACGAAAACTTCTTTTTAAAGTTCCTCAGGTAGTTTTCTTTGCTTTGTGAAGATTTGAGATTCTGACCCCTGTTTTAAATTGATAGTTTTATCTGACATGAAAATTTTTTTCCTTTAAGCATACAATAATCCACTCCCACCATCTTTCTACTGCTATCCTAAACTTATTCCTGAAGCATATCCTGCTTTTATGATAAACAAACCCTTCCCATCATCATCCACTACTACACATCTTTTTACATGTTAACATAATAGTATGTACCACAGCTGACCTTTATTATGCTATATAATCCCGTTGAATAGAATAGTAACTTCAATACTTTTCATTCAAATGTGACTTCTCTCTTGTGTAACATGCACTAGGTTGGCAGTTTAAGTTCTTTTGTGCATAAATCTACTGCAAGGTTATAAAAACCAAAAGAAATGCCAAATCATAATGAACAATGTGTGCACATAGATGCAATATGAAGAGGAGGGAAATTAAAAATGTCAATGACAACTCTAAGCAGCTACTGTTGACATTAGAAATGCAAGGATTAAAATGATATCTGCATTGAAATGCTAACAAGTATGATGATTTAGACAATGTGCCCTGTTTCTAATTATTATGCCTAGCTTGCATATAATGTAAGTAGTTGTAACCTTTGTGTGAAGAGCAAAGTCAGGAAATGTTAATCCATGGGGAAACCATCCCTTCTCTCCAACTGTCATATAGAAGCTTTAACTGAAATGATCACACTTGTTCTCCAGTTCAGGGGGAAAAACATCCTCTTTGCAGTTAAATACCCTCTTTTATGCTGTGTATGCATTAGTCAAATTGATTTCTGTGAGAGTTTTCCAGGCTGATTTGTACAACACTATCATTCAGTGCATCTACAAAGGGAGCTGTGAGGGAAAAAATGAGAAATGTTACAGAAAATATTCTCTGGAAACCAGGAAACAGCATTTTTATCAAAGCTGGCAAGACTTGAGACTGGAGAACCAATATACATGTCTTGAAAATAAGTAGTTTAGTGGAAAAGTCAGAATTTGAACTTCACTTGGAGATCTGGTCTTCCTTCTTTCCTACAGATGGGCTAGTCATTTGGCTAAGGCTAGCTGTTGGGTTCAGTGTCACTCAGTGGGCAGGAAGGGACTGCTGGACAAGGACCTTAAGAACACTTTTGGCAAAGATCTGCCTGTAATCCTTGTGCATATGAACTGCCTTCTTAAGGTCTGTTCCGGCTATCCTTCAATGCCACTATGGCAACCACTCCTTGACACTTCTGAAACTGACTTGCAGGCAGTGTTTCAGCTACAGAAAAACAAATAGTGTCATAGTTTTTGAGTACTAGAACTAGAAATTATTAAGGAGAGAAATAACATGTGACTGACAGTCTGATCATGATCCTCAAAGCTGTTGTGCTTTTTTTGCTCCTAGCAACATGGTTTTACTTCACTAAGTGAGTATCTGTTTTTTGCTTGAAAGGATTTAGTCAGTTTCGTGTAAATAACTACTCCTTACACTGACTTTCATATTTCTGCTCAAGAACTTGTGATTTGTTTTCATGCACATCAATGCATGCTGTTGACATCATAATTGATTTTTGTAGTTGAATTTTTTCTCACTTGGATCCATCCTGAAGACTCCTATTTTAAGTGTTGCACTGCTTTGGCCTCTCAGTCAACTTTCTCCAATGTAAATAAAGAATGCTAAGCAATGAAATACTTCATTTAGAAATTCTTGTGTTCTTCAGTATTCTCTTGTGTATCTCATGTATTTTATGCGTACACTCTTCAGTGCATGGGCTATCTGCCATTGTACAATGCAGAGGTGTTATCATAGAGAGGTTTGACTTGGAAGGGACCTTAAAATCATCTAGCTCCAACCCTCCTGCCATGGGAAGGGAACCTTACACTAGACCAGGTTACCCAGAGCCCCATCCAGCCTGGCACTGAACAATTCCAGGGATAGGGGATCCACAAATTCTTCGGGCAACCCACAAATTCTTTGGGCAACCTATTCCAGTACCTTTCCACCTTCGCAGAAAAGAATTTCTTTCTGTTATCTAGCCTAAACCTATCCTCCTTCAGCGTAAGGCCATATCCCCTTGTCCTATCACTACCTGCCCTTGTGACAAATCCCTCTACAGCCTTCTTATGTGCCCCTTTTAGGTACTGGAGCTCTCCTTTAGGTACTCACTTGGCTAACAGTGTCCTCACACTTAAAGGCTCTAATGTTCCCCCCAAACCAGGATTTCGATTGCCGAACCATTTCCAGCGTTTATCTTTCAAGTTCTACTAGAAATTCCATTTTACACCGAATCATAATACAACTACTTTTAGCTGATGGGAGAACACTAGGATTTCTTCTAACCTTTTATGCAAAATAAATGAAGCTATATAGAGGTTACTTGATTACAGAAAACAAAGTGTAAGGTAGTTCTGAAATCCTAGTTTCAAGTTCGCATGTGTTCACTCACCTCACCCCCAATTTCCCATTTCTGGGCTATGCTACAGAGCTCCATGGTTATTCTGAGGAAAAATATGTATTAAGTTTGGGCTCAGATCATTCCCAGACACTTAAAGAAGAAAGAAAAGTTTACTTTTTTTTTTTTTTTTTTTTTTTAGAGCAGCTTATGGCAATAACCTAGCTCTTAGCAATAAGCCTTGTTTATATATGAGAAGGCAAAATGTATACAGCAGCAATAACACGGAGAGAAATCAATGGAAATATAAGTGAGTATCAAAGCTTCATATTACAGGTGCAGATATAGGAAGAACTGCGTCTACCTTAGTTGTATTAGGCATGATCTGAGTGCACAGAAGACCTCTGGAGAACTGAGCTCAAAATCTATAGGTACGAGAACAAAGGAGTGAAAGCTTTGATCCCTACACAGCTGCTTGAGATTTGAGCTGGACATGGTGGCTACCGTGTGGCTAAATCTGTGGTATGGAAATGCTGAGCTCTGGGGAGAAAGTATGCTTCGGGAGAAGAAACTCTTTCATGGCGTAGCTTACTTTAGAGTGTATCCTGCATTTTGAAAGCATATCGATAACTTGGGGAGTGAATCTGTAGCTGTACTAACAAAATCAATGTTGTGCCCTCAAATAGAGCAGGATGAAAATTAAGTCTTTAAAAGGCAGAAAAATAAACACACATTAAAGATATTCAGAATCTTGGCATTTTTCATAAGATTTTATTCCTAGCAGTTACTTTCACACTTCATAAACTGTCTTTAAAATTATCTTTTAATTGTTCATGATATATTTCTACTTCAGATTTGGCTGTTGTTTTGATTTTTTTCCCCTCAAAACAATTGTATTGGTGCCTTTTTTCCATTAAATTAAACACTAAAAAGTATCTTTAACATTTGTGTATACATACTCAATCTTAAAACATGCAGATGGCTGTCTGCTTTAAAAAAAAAATAAAAAAATTGCTCCTGGGATGGACTTGATATGCTAAATTTCAACCTGTAGTAAATTTTTACAGTTGAGTTATAAACCTCTGGGAAATGGTAGAGTGGGTTATCACAGAAATGCTAATACTATCCTAACTCCAGCAGTGATGTTGTAATATATACATCATTAAGTTTCCATTCTCATGGAACACTTGGTGTACAGAATATTTACATTTATAGTACTATGGTGTATCTTACAGTGTCCCTCCAGGTAACAGCAAAATGATAGTTTCATGAGGAAAATTATGTGACATTATTCTAATATACCCATGCTGATTTAAGCTCAGAGAAGCTCAGGAGTGGAATTGTCATAATGCTTCCCTATATTAGCCTAGAAAGCATTCAGCCCCTTTTAAATGTTATTTTAGTACTTGCTCCAAAAATTGTGATAAATCAGAGGATTTTTTGATCCCTCTGGCTTCTACAGTAATTGTATCATACTGGGTAGCTTTTTTTTTTTTTTTTGTTAATATAAATCTAATATTCAGACTTGCTTTGTGTGAGGTTCAGATATGAAATACTTTTTTCAATGTGTTTTTGCTGCCTATTTGTATATTTACCAATTCATCTATGTAGGTTTTATACTAGGCATTCAGAATGCTTTGCATTCTAACTGTAGCAGGAAAAGATGTAAGGGGGAGATGGTTACATTGTTTGGAAGGAGACAATTAGAGTTACACCCTTTTTTGTATTTAAGATTGGCAAGGAAGAGGGAAAAAGAGGAAAAGCCTTTGAAAGAGTGTTGGTGATCTGTTGTCAATAAGGATGAGTACCGATGAGGAGAGATCCATTGATGAGGGCAAAGAAAGACAGACCAGACTTACCAAAGTCGGTAGAGGACAATGAAAGTTTGTGTGAAGTCTCTTGCAGCATTTGAGCTTGGTGAACTATTCTCTAGCAATTTATGTTCTTCCTGACCAGCAAGGACATGTTATTTTTGATTTGCTTCATTGCCTGAAGATGAAAACATACTTATGTTTTTGAAAGGAGATTTGCCTGAACAGGGTAAAAAGCAAGTTTTATATTATTTACTGAATTTTGAATGTAGGTGTTAATTTTGGGTCAATTTTCAAGGTTTCATGACTGACCTGCAAGACTGCACAACAGGCTATGTGTGGCTGTGCTACTTACATGATGCAAGTTAACTGAGCAGACAAGCAGGAGTTACTCATAACAGCTCCCCATATGTAGAAGCCTAGGAGATAAGGGGACTGACATATATGTCTCAAACACCAATAGCTGGATAGCTGTGTATCCAAGCAAGGATTTTTGGTAAGAACATACTGTGAGAAAGAAGAGGATGTGGTTGGAGAAGAGGTACACACAGAGATAGGGCAGCACTTGTCTGGGTCAAACATACTTGTTCTGGCTCCTGGAGATAAGGACAGTGCAGTACAATGCAGAGGAATAACCTTGAGAAGCAGACATGAACTGCAGGAGGTATAAACACCACCAAAGATGCCCATGTCCTCTGACCCATATCTATAAATATCTAGAAGAACAGACTGCACATGAGAACTAATTTGCATAGAAAGAAAGGCATTTATCTCTAAGGTGGTGAAAACTTATGAATAAAAATGTAACCCCACTACTGTGCCCCAGGATCCTGGACACTACACCAGCTGGATTGATGCCGGGGAGACAGTGATAGTGATCTCCCTTTCTTTCTCTCTCCCCCTCTTTAATCCATCACATTATCTCTTGTTCTCTCTTCCCTCTCTCTCTACCCCTTTATCCAAAACACATTGCTGTAGGCTTATACTAAGGCATAAGGGACTACCATACTAATTTCCATGCCAGTTGTATAATTTACAAATAAAACTCCATATGTTTCTTTTACAGACTCTCTGACTTTTTTCTTTCCATTTGACCATGAGCATTTACGAATCTTGAATGCTCCATTCCCCTTAAGAGTGGGACACCATACCATGTTACTAAATAAATTACATAGCTGCCTACCCTAGGTCTGAATGTTCTGGAATAAAGTATTTCCACTGAAGTGTAATGGCCTAAGTAAGGGGGGGAGGGGGGCTGTCCAATCCCTACTAAAAGGCAAGATCTTTTATTCTCAAAATGCATGTGGAAAGGCAATGACAGATTGCTTCTAATGGTGAAGAAAAGGCCATGGTGAATCTTTTGCTCTGAAAATGCATTTGGGCTAAGATTTTTCCTAGAATATATCTGAAAAGCTATTTTGTAGCATTCCACTGCAATTAGTAATTTACAGGAGTTATGACTGTATCCCTGCAGAGCTTTGTTTGATCCAAAACACACAGCAGCTACCAAGTACTCTTCTGTAGAGTGCATGCAGCTATAAGAGAATGACATTTGAGTTAATTAATCTGTGGAAAAACTGTTAGAGAGAAAGAGAGTAATGCTGACGACTTGTCAGATTCTACTTGCTTTCTGAGAATACTTTTATGACAAAAGATTCCAGCAACAGGCATCAGTACCAGCAAATCACCTTGTTAATCTGTTTCGTTTTGTTTCTCTGCATTCAAAGAGCAATCAGATATTTTCTATTGGAATGACTCTCATTTTAAATTAAAGGAAATAAAATAAGAACCAAAATAAAGCTCCATCAGAGAAAAAGAGAACATTTGCTTTTTGTTCACAGACTTCACTAAAATTGCTGCTGGTCTCTGTAGACTACTCCAGCTTTTGAAAAGCTTAGCTCGTGGCAACAGCCACAGCACATATAGGTATCTAATTGCTGTTATGTTTATGGTTGTGGATATAAGTTTTCTACTTTAATGAGATTTTCTCTAAAATCTCATCCATGACTTCATCCTCTTGAGGCACTAAACCCTGAGTTTGTTTCCCTTATCTTTGCCTTATCCTGGCGAGGGCACTGTCCTTCACAGGGAGGATGTAGGACATAAGAAGCACGGCCAGCATTTCACTTTAAAGCATGTAGGCTGTTACTGCTACAGAAGGGGAGCTACTCGTGAGTGTATGGGAAGTGTGTCTGGCGGAGATGGGAGGTTATAATCGTTAGAATAATCTCAGAGTTCAGATCTTGCTTTTAGAGATGGAGGTTGCCAGCCAGTTGTCAAAAATGACTGAATTAAGTATCAAAAAAAAAAAAAAAATAGCTGAACTGAGAAATTACTTTAATCTTATTGCTCATTTATTTTATTGTGATGAAGCTTTGTCATTTGGAATTATAAAATAAAGTGCTATATCTTTCCACTGATACACACATTTAAGTTGTGACTAGTAGCTTGTACCATGAATTTCATACAGTCTGTAACTGAGCCAGAAGAACTATGGCAGACTTCTGACATTTTAACAATTTTTGAAAAAATTTAGATTTATTTAATCTCAAGGGCAGATATCTGATCCTTAATGCGGAGAAAAGTGTTAAAATGCACAAATATGTGGAACTTCAAGAAATTATCTATGATAGAGGAACTTGATAAAGAAATTGAGAAAGTGAGCATGAGAGTACCTTTAGATACAGCTGTTGTCATCTATTTTAACTTACTTTAATGCTCCTGAGTATGTACAGTTACAATGTGTCCTGAGCATGTCTTTTGCTCTTATGTTGGAAGAAAGGAAGTGGAAGCAGTATGACACACTCCAGTAGGCTCCCCTGTTTGGTCAATAGGTTCCCTAAATATGCATTTTTTTAGAAGCACCTGGCCCTGCCCCATGATAAAAACAGTCACTAGAAAGAACAGGACAAAGGCCTCCAGAGCAAGAGCAGTCCACATTCAGAAAATATTAGGCCCTAGATGGTTAAGAGGTAATGAGACAATCTAGATTCTGTGTACTGACCTTATGATCCCCTCAAATGGGACCTGCGAGAACACTAGTTGTAATATTTTGGGAAGTTATCTTGTCAGCAGTAAGGGGTAATTCTGAATGGCAGCCTTACATATTCAGGATCAATGAGCCTTGACTGAATCTTTCTCTCTGTGTAATTAAAGATTCTGTGCTTATCATGTAGGTTGATTTTATATTCTGTATCTTTGCATTTGTGTAGAAGAGAGGTGGCTTTCGGCAGTGGAGTAAAAGGATGCACTGGATCTGTGCTGTTGCTAGGGCATTGCAGGTAAAGATAATTATTTTAAAAGTTGAAATGGTCAGAAGTGCATACTTGATGCTTTCTTAGAGGTACTTAGAGAGTGCCCTTTTATAAGGGTGCTCCTGAATTCACTGGTTCCTTTGAAAATAGCTACCTTAAGTGTTTTGTCATTTCACATCCAATAAATTGCTTCTTTTTGCCCTCATGACTCATGATAGAAACAAATCAAAGAAAAACTTTGTATGTGAGACTTAGTTTCCTTCCTCTCCTTGCTGCTTTCTAGGTAGTCACTGACTGTTCAGATAGTGCCCACAGTGATACAGTCCACATTTTTTTTCTTGCTTTTCACCAGGCTTCACCAAATATAATTATGCAATAAGAGTTTTTAAGAAGAGAATTTAATTGCTTTTTTTTAGGAATTTTTTAGAATTGTTTTTTAGGCTTCTCTGTATTCATTCCTCTAGCTAGAGAAGTTTCCTAAGGGGAAAAAGAAGATAAGAATATGTTGTCTCAGTTTGCAGTGCCCAACGCGTGAAAGATGAGACAACTACTTTACTTATTTCTTCATATAAAGTCTATTAAACACAGTGATCTTTTCAAAGGCATTAAGTTGTATCATGTTAAAACCAATTAGCATTTGAATTTGTGGGGTTTACTGTGTGATTTTTTGTTCTGTTGTGTTTTGTTATAAAAATGCATAATAGAGAGTTTGGAATAATTAGAAAATAGATCTGAGCTGTAAAACTATCTTGAATATTTTTATTTTTCCCAAAGGCACTTTAGATCTGAAAGAACAAAGTAAACATCTGACTGTGGTGAACTCGTGCTCAGAAGCAATGACTTGAAATATACTTATGCTGTTGAATATCAGTGGAACTTTGTACTACACTTTACAGGTAAGAATTAATTGTTTTCCCTGTCTCTTAGCAAATTTTGCAACATGTTTAACATTTTGATGGGGTAGCCTCTTGCATTTTATTAATCTGTTATTACCTTAGGTGGATTTGGCAAGATGCTAATCCTAAAAACAACAAATCTTCCCAACAGGAGGGAAAAAACTCCATAGGAAATGCTGTGCCCCTTTTGTTTATATCTCACTTTGTCTTTCACAACAAAGTTGATACTTTTTACAAGTTTAGGAAGGTTATTTTCTATTCTAGAGACAATGTGAAATCTTTAGAATGACTTTTTAAGAAGCATAGTATTTGAGTATGAAAATTAAATGTGTACCTTACTTCTTAATCAAATTCTTCTAAACTGCTTATTATATCTTTGTCAACAAAATGCTTACAACTCTGTGGTTCAAAGCATAGCTAGTGTTATGGGGAGACAATCTAAATGAATCAGAGAGAGAACAGAGTTGTAAGTTTTGTTGAAAATATTGTCAGGAAGTAATCTCAGGTTTAAAATAGGGTGAGAGGAAGCAGGGAGAAAGAGGCATTTTCCACAGAATATCGATCAGCCTTGTGAAAAGATCACTGACCTTTGGGACTGAGGATCCTGCTTCAAGTTCTGGACTTGGAACAGGATCACAAGCTAAGTTTTGAAACGGAGTCATCTTTTTATTTTTCCATCATAGTCTTTCTTGTGTTTTTTTTTTTTTTTTAAATATGATTGGAAAATTATAGGAGGATGAACTGCCAAATGTAGAATTTTCTTTGCATATCACTTCAACCGACTGCACAAGTAATGCAGTGGGTGAAAGAATCCACACTCAAAAGAAGAGCATGACAGCTGCTTCTGTAAAATGTGCAGAAGCATTTTTTTTGTGTATGGCAGGGATATCCGGGATCTTCTTTTTTTTTGTGTATGGCACGGATACCCGGAATCTTCCTGCCTGTTTTCACCAAAGTGCTGTAGATACCATCTGAGTAGAATACCATGTTTTTACATCTTCCATTTTATCTATGTATCTGTGGGGGCCTCTCTCTGGAATGTTTCATAAGACCCTCGACATTGCTATTCCTGTTTCTTCCATTTCCAACTGGCACTTCATCTCAAATGGCTTTCAATATACTGTGTTTTGAGCACTGTGAAGGACAATATCAGAGAATACCATAAATTTTATACCTAGCAGCAGTATTCTCAGTTATTGTGGTGGTAGAGGCATGTACAATACATTTCTAAGTACTTCAGAGACTAAAGCTGACCTCTTCTGGGATAACTTGCTGAAAGGTCTCTCTAGTGTCAGTTTGTCAGCATAGTTTTCTTTCTGAAACCTGTAATTGAGAATGGGGTGGGGGAAAAGAGTAGTTTGAAGGAACCCCTATAGAAATGTAAGTACCAAACTGAAGGTAGCAGTGAGCAAGGTTGAAATAGCTAGTGGAAGATGACTTGAGAGTAAATTGATTTTAAAACCAGCAGTTTTATAGCTCCCTTCCTCAAGATAATAAAGACTTGGTGCAGGTTACAAGAATTCTATCACAGCAATAAAAACTTTATAAAAATATTTGAAAACATCTTATTTTTATAGAGCTATAGCTGTGTAGAATCTAGTACCAATTGAAACATCTAATGCTAGTTTAAATGTAGTATCAAACTAACATTGCTGTCACTGAAATGCACATGCCCCAAACAGGTTCATATTTTGGATCTGTACCTAGTTTTAACCAGGTTTAGCCCAAAATTTCATATGCAGATGAGTAAATAGGTATTGTCTTAGAGCCTGCAGGCATTTTTGTATGTGTCTGGAAAACAGAGTATAGTCTGCCATTAGTCCTGGATTAGAAATTTTTTACTCTTGTGTTCTCTTTTGTCTTTGTTGATAAGTGTGTCTTGACATGGTTTTAATGCATAAAGAAGGACATGCAGAATTGAATCCCTTATAACTTATACTTGCAGTTTAGTTGGGATGTAGGAAATTCAAATTTACGTGTGTTTTCTGACCTTCAAGCAACAGCCCAAATCCCTCTCTCTCATACCAGTAAGCAATGACTTTAACCCTACATCTCTTAGTACCTTTGTCTCCATGGTTATGATCCAAAATATTATTCCAAATTTGAAAAACTATTTGTTTTTTTTTTTTTTTTTCTTCCTCATCTTTGGAGAAGGTATAGGGGAAAATGTTTTGTGTGAATAAAAGCAAACTGTTCTGCATCTTCAGTCAAGTTTGGGTTCTTCTAAAATTCAGAAATCATTCAATATGCTAGTAATATTGAAATTCTTGTTTGCCCACTTGCTTATTAACTTAATAACTTAATGGTAGCAATGGTAGCTGTGTTCTGCATATATCTCAGCACACAACAAACCTAAGCCTACTTTATCATTCTCTGTTACACAATATATTTTACAAGCATTTTACATCCTCCCTGCCCAAAGGAGAGAGTCTAAAATTAGTCTTCTAAATTGCTAGGTAGGGATTTTCAAAACCTTGAAGTGTCTCATAATCAATTCTTATTAAATTAATTCAGATTTCTACATTTTAATACAGGTGAGAACACTTTCAAACACTGGGCACTAAGCCAATAAACAGCACCACTGCTTATGGACATTTTTTGGTAGAAGAAATACTATTAGGAATACAATACGTTTTTAAGTTATGAAGAGTAGGAAAAATTTTGTTAAGACAAAGATAAGGCAAAATCCCCTCTTCTCCCAGACCATTATGTTCAGTGTCAATAGACTACATATAATATAAACAAATATCTTTTAGATATTTAAATAAATTGGATTTTCATGGAAAAGTGAGTACATTTCAACTTGCACCTGTGAAAAGAGTCTCCAACATGGTTTTTGTGTAGCATCCAAAACCTCTTCATTTGAATAAACTGAAAATAAATTATATCAGTTCTGTAGTCAGTCTTCTGATACCCACAGACCAGGGAATCTTGTTTATTGGCCTTTTTAAAAAATACTTTAAGGAAAGAATTATGAAAATATCACATTTAATTCTGAAAATAAACTCTTCCTCTCAATCTCACCATTTCATGCGGAGGTTATTTAGTTATAAGGCAGAAGTAGACTACTAAGTTGCTCTACTTTAGTGTTACTATTTTGGTTTTCTTTACTCAAGGTGTTTTTCATGTTTCTGATAATAAATGGAGCTTTTCCGTGTTTTCTCAAGGGAATGGATGCTTTCTGTGCTTTGCTGATATTGTGGAAATGTAGATGAGAGTTAGCCACTTAGTAGGATTTGCCCATCAGAAGTTTGACACTGTGTTGGCAGAAATAGTGACACTCTAAGCATTAGGAGTTGTGTACTTTGAAATCACCTCTCTGGTTATTGCTTGTCTGTTTTTTTTTTTTTTTTTCAAAAGTCATCTTTTGTGTATGTTTTTTGTTAGAATAGCCACTTAGACAGAAAATCAGCAACTACTACATGACAATTATTTAACTAAAACTAAATAAGTACTACAGAAACTCTCAAACTATGGTGATGATGTGTTTTTTGTATTCTTTGACCCTTATATTTTAGAAGAAATGCATTTGCACATCCAGTTTTGCCTAAGTGCCTAATATTGTAAAACTGAAGCCATTCTCTGTACTTTCTATTATGTTTAGCATATCTTTTCAGAATGCCATCATAGTCATGTTTACAGTTCAGTAGGCAGATGCTTTTTGGAGATGACTGAGTATTTCTGAGCACAGATAATGAATTGAGGGAACTTTAATCCATAGGCTGTTGCTCAAATTCTATACCAAGTGCATAGCTGCTGATGCTGCGTCTTTCATGCACAGTGAACCCTTTGTATAAGTCAACTTGTGTACAAGTGAATGCCTACAGTATAGTTACTTAGGAGAAGACTAGGGCTAGCTTTCATGTTTAATTGCACTGAGAAATGGCAGGATTTCTTCAGTCAATTACATCACTTGTAGAAAAACTTGTCTTTCAGGGAAAGATGGGGGAGATGGATATAAATACTAGGTTAATTTTGCCTTTGGTATGATGAAAAATGGGCTGGTATTGCAGAACTAACCCTTAAAAACTGAACAAACCTGTGTCAAAGTTTTTGTACAAAAATCACATAGGAGAAAGAGACTGAATGTGCCTTAGGACTAGGTATGTCCTTGCTCCAAAGGTGGTCATCTCAGTAGATGCTGAAGAGCAATAATCTGTTGATTATGTGTATGCTACCTGACGTGAAGACCAGAGTGCCTCAGGCTGCAGTTTCACAAAATGGTAAATTGGGCTCTCGAGTGGAGGGCAACGAATAAAAAATTGCTCAAATGCAAACCACAGAAACAATATAGCTTCACTCTGCTGTCTCAGCAGTTCTTGTTGAGTCATTTAGTGCCTGTCCTCCCACAGCAGGTGGAGATTTGGCAAGAGTATTGTATTGCTTGCTGTGTGGGTGGCTGAAGAAATGTGTAATTGTGTGCTCACACTTGATCCAGATCACATTTGTTCTGCCAGTGGGTCAGACAATACATATATTAAGTGTCGATGAATGTTGAACCATGACTTCAAATGTCCAAGACTCCTTCACCAAAGTACTCAATTTGAAATTTAGTAAGGATTTTTTCATTTATATAAAAATAGCAGAAGATATTTTTGACTCAGTAGCTGACTTCATCTGTTATAAACTTCCTGTAGAGAAGACTGACATAGTGGCAATTAAAAATGTTAGAAGAAAAATGGAATTTCAACTGTTTCAATTTTTGGAATTTTTTCACACCTTTCCGGTTTCAGAGAAAATTTATTTTTGCCCAGTGAAAATGGGAAGGGTAAAGATTGAAATGAATTTCTCAGAGTTTTGAAATTTCCTTCTTCTGGAGAAAGGAATGAAGGAATCTTAGGAGAGGAAGTAAAATTTAAAGACTCTTCTTTCCCTCTGCCTTGCACAAAATGGGCAAAGCATTCAGGAAAAACCCTTACTTAGGATGCTTTTGATCCAACACTGTTTCCAGCAGGAATAACTACCCTTCAAGAAAGTTTCTGTAAAACAATTTTATTTAGAAGCTCTAATTCTCATGTCTTCTGATACATTTCAAGCAGGTGTAATTCTTTTGGTGATGCATGTTTGTTTAGGACCAGAAAGTCCTGCGCTCAAATCTGTTGTCCTGGATATGGTCTATTTATGACAACTGGTGAAGGAGTGAAATGGAATACCACAGGACAGTTTAGGATGTAATTCAGTAATACCAGTTCAGCTAGATATTGGATGAAATCCTACTGGAAGATTGCTCTGACACCTTTCAGATATTTTTTTTAAAAATCCAGGCCAAATAGCCCTTATCTCAATAAAGTTATTTTAGTGTATGTGACTGCTCCTTGCATAAGGGCTGCTTTTCACTACATAGACAATGAGCTTGATTCTTCAGTCCATAGGCACCTTTGGAATATGACTACTTGTGCTGCACTCTTTAGTAGTCTTTTAAAGACTAGCCTTTGTTGCTGGGAGATAATAAATGAAAAAAAAATCAAAAGAACAAATCGAACTCAACTATATTTACATTGTTGGATTTTGTTTTTAGCATTTTCTGGGATGGTAGATGTTGAAATGTGCCTCTGATGCTGGAGTTTTCATTTTGAACCATTTCTCTGATCTCCTTTTTTCAAAGTGACTCAATGTCATCAAAAATAGTGTTAAAAAACTCTTAATATTGGGAGAGATATGGTTAATATATACAATAGTCAAAGGCTACTAGGATACTGCCATGTGCTTTATTATAATAGTAACATGAAAATGTTACTGCTCTTCCATTTGGATTTAAAAAGTGAAAAGTATTTACAGATATTTAAGAAACATGATGCAATGCAGCATAAAATATGAAGAATAGTTATTCAGATTGTACATATAACACTAGCCTCCTTTCAGACTGTGTTGATGTAACAGCCCTATTAATTTTATAAAATGGTGTATCATTTGTGAAGTGAGATACTTAGGGTAAGGCAGTTGTGCCAATGGAAAAATTGCAATTTCAAGGAGCCATGCCCGAATGCTGTTTCAGCATATCACTAATTAGCAAGCTACCTCAGACTGTCCCAGATTAATCTCTTCTGCTGTGTGTACTGTATATAGCAAGTAATCATGATTGATTACTGAAGAGAGTTGTCGTGAACCACTGAAACCATATGATAAACTTGCTGGAACAGAACGGAGAATTTTGCTGTACAAATTCTGTTAGCAGTGTAATATCGAAAAGTGCGGTCTGGAATTAGGGCAGACTTTAGTGTCTAAAAGATCTTTATTAGGAACTGTGGAATTTTCTTTGATTGTTTTGTTTCCTTTTTAATGTTAAGATGTGACCTTTCAAACATGAAGAAGCAGTGAGAATAACATTTGTACACACCAATAGGAAATGCTCGAGACATTAAGGCATTTACTGCAAATGATGCTACATGAATTTGCCTCAATTCATTCTAATTACAGACTTCAGCTTCAGGCATTATCTGAGTTGCCTTTACTACCATGCACTGTTTCCAGGGATACATTTCCCTTGTTATGAGTGTTCCATTTTGAATAACTAATCAATGTTCCATTGAACAAGTACTCTAACATCAATTTCTTGCATCTGAAAGTGTTCTAATGACTATCATACAAACTCAGGCTGCCTCTTGACATGGTTAAATGAATTTTTAATTTTATAAAGTAGAACAGATTCAAGGAAGAGTTTGAGAGATGTACCTCAAAGCAGCTAACGGCCTGTTTGGCAAAGGCATTAACCTCATGTGGGAAACCCTGGCTGAAATTTCTAATCTGAAGAGGATATATAAGAGACTTGCAGCCAGGCAAGAATAGCCAAGTCTTTTAGCCACTGACTATTTTAGGGCTGGTCTTCCTAAAAAATAACTCCTGAGAAAGAAGCAGAATTACATGGTGAACAACATTGTTCACTGTTTTAGAACCCGCAGTGAAACTTAGTAACTCCAAAACATTTTCCCTTTGCTCTCCCATCCAAAACCAAATGAAAATCTTTCCACAGGAATCTTCCTTTACAACCCTAATTAATATTTCAGTTTTTTAATAACATCAATAAAACCCCATGTACAACAAAAATGCAGCCATGACCCCCTTTTATATATGTGACTGTATGCTAATAACTGCTCATATGCTAAATTTTGCTGTGAGCTCTGAGATACTGAGCAAAATATGCCAAAGAATGTAGGTATTTTTTGTACTTGTAAATCCTCACAGAGGACAAACAGACCTTGCCCTAATTCCTTGCCTATGTGTAGTTGCAATAGCTTTTAAGTACTCTTTTGTCCTTCTCTGCAGTACCCCTGTGGAAATAAGACCCAGGAGGGATGCATAAGTTAGCTTGTACAACATTATGGTATCCTAATGCATGAAACAGCTGAAACTTAGAACTATTATCCTCTCTGTAATTCTGTGAAGTAGGAAATATCTAAATGTTTTTCTCATATGTTTCTGAGTGGTTCTACTGTGCATTATGTAACAAACACCCACCTTCTTTCCTCTGCCTTAGTGATAGAGCATGTTTTCTTCCTTTGCTACTTTGGTTCATCCATCCAGAAGAATAAATGGAAATTTACTAGAATACATTCTGTAATTAATCTCCAATGATAAAGCTTCACCTTCAGGTAGAATCAACTACTATATATAGTGTTTGGCGAGAGTGCAAAAATTGCTATGATCAATAGTAAGGTCAGATCAGCAAGGAAAGCTAAAAAAAGCAAGAGGAAATTCAAGATACTATTTGAATTGTTGTTTTAATGTGTATTCCAGTATGAACAGTATAGTCCATATTTGCCTTGGACTTTTGTTTTGGCCAAGGAGCATTGCTTCACTGAAATCTCTAAGAGGTGGAATATTACCATTCACCTATTGACACTGGAGATGCTTCTCATTCCTGTGTTGTTTTCCCCCTCTTTCTGAAAGTACTTGAAGAGCTTTAGTGGAAACAGTCCAATAAAGAGACATCTAAATGCGGACACAATTGAAATTGTGAGATGCAGATGGTAGACCTGCACCTTTTCTGTCATGAGATTAGGCTGGGACATCAGTATCCTAGGAAAAATATTTTGTGGAGTCTCATGACCACAGTATAGCGTGTTTTAGATGGGAGTTGAAGAACAGGAGTAGTTACTAAGAAAGGCCAGAAGAAAGGAGTGTGCAGGCTTAAGAAAAGGCAAAAACTTTCATAGCACAGTGTAAGCCAGTTCACAAGAAAGCTCCAATCTGTCTAGCGCTAAGAAAGCTAGGACAAAATCCTTCTGCCAAACATGCTTAACTGCCACACATAGGTCAATGTGGCATTGTGAAGGGCTGTCGTGAGAGAACTTGCCCATATATAGCAGGATAGAAGGATGCTTAGCCAGCTGCATAAATTTAATTTTCTTCATTACATAAGATGCTCTTTTAATTTTTTGTTTAATTTTAATTTTTAAAAATTTTAATTTCTTTACATTCACCACTTCTGCAACTGTTTCTTCCTTGATACTGGTAAGCAATCTAGGAAACACATTGTGCATGCAAAGGAATACCGGTGACATTAAGCTTTCAAAAAGGAAAACTATTCCACTTTAATACTCTAAACCGTATTATATGGCAGACCAGTTACCTGTGTAGTAGTTACTCTTCCTAGACAACTACTCTAACATATACCCCAAATTAGATATGGCCTATTTTTTTGTTACTTGATCAAATAGAGATATATGTGGCAATTTTGCAATAAACTAAGAACACTTCACTTTGCAATGTGCAAACGAATCACTCTATTTTTCACAATAATGTAACAAGCTTCTTAAGTGGATCTTTTTCCTGAAAACTACATGACAGCCTAAGTAATTTCTATAATTTCTCAGAGCAGGATTAAGAGTTTTTACTTTCTAAGTGTAAAAAAGAAAGGGAAAATAAAGAAGTCATAAGACAGAGATTGTCAGGGCATTTGAGTGAGAGGATGATGGATAGGGGAAGGGGGCCAAAGTCCTAGTTTGTGAATGACATGATGCCTTGGATGAGTAATACATGGTCCAGTTAGCAGCCTCAGCTATGAGGTTAGTACTAAATTGTGAGGGGGAGATGGAATTAGGAAATCCATCAGATGCCTGTAGAAAGTCTGGCAGTGATCCAATAATTTGCTGACATCTAAGGGAGATGCATGTGGGTCTTAGCAGCAGAAAGATTTTATCCTGGGATCAGTAATCTTTCATTTGTCAATCAAAATGTTGCCTGGTCCTGCTGTACTCACTTATTTAGAACAGATCTGGGTAAAGTTTTAATTCAAAATAAAAAATGCTTCCAAACCCTCCTTATCCAAAAAAGCCTATAGATGTACAATAGTCAGAATGGATATTAGAAGGATAGGTCAGATATGGTGTTAGCCAACGACAAATCATAGCTCAACAATATAATAAGTGAATGGCAGAATAGTTAATAGCTGGGGAAGTATTTGGAAGCAGTAGAAAGCAACATGAAGGTAGTAATAATTGTGATGGCTTCACTAACTCTTGCTCATTTAAGAACATTCTAAGGCCTTATAAGCCATAATATATGTTGTAAACTATT
This sequence comes from Serilophus lunatus, assembly GCA_013399895.1. Taxonomy (NCBI): domain Eukaryota; kingdom Metazoa; phylum Chordata; class Aves; order Passeriformes; family Eurylaimidae; genus Serilophus; species Serilophus lunatus. The sequence continues at coordinate 8,947 of VXBA01005706.1, read as the reverse complement.
TTTTAATAATTTTTATATTTTTAAAGCCAGGTTGTGTGTAATGAACACGCCCAATAATTATGTACAGTAGATATAAAATGAGCACTTATTTTAGCCAAAGTGAGAAAGAGTGATATTTTACCGAGTATCTCTAGTTAACAGATAATGTCAATAGAATAGGATGTTATCACAGGATAATGGTCTCCTGCTGCTTGATAAGTGCTGAGTCGAAACCACAATGTTTATTTTCAAGGCAGGGGACATTGATCCTGTGACAACTTTCTATTTCAATGACATTCTTGCTATTACATTAGATTGATGTACTTATGACCATTCTGTTTAATGGATATTAGTTTAGTAAAGTGATGGCTGCTTATTGTGTGACTATCCAATACACTAGCTACAGTCTGATTGGCTTCAAGAAAAGAACTTCTCTGATAAGCAAAAGGGTATAGATTTTTATTTTAAAAAGGCTCCTATGAATGCTCCTATGAATGAGGTCCTTAATTTTTTTCCCTCAATCTATGAAAAGATTGTTTACCTTTTGATGTAATTCTCAGAAACAAGAATTTCTTTTTGAAATAAAAAAAGGGATAGAGTAGAAATGAACATTGTTTTGCAAAACCTGATCCACTGAATATTTATTTCATCTGGGAGCTTTTCCCAGGTGAAAACTGGTAATTTGTTCTTTGGAGAAAAAACAAATAACAAAAATGCTTTCAGTAGTGGAATTACTATTTTACTACTCTGGAGTAGACTATGTAACACATTAAAACCACAGAGCAGATAAATTCCCAAGAGTAAAACAACCTTTTACTGTAAAACATTTTCAGTGCAAGCCATGGAGTAAAGTTCCAGTGTGCGCTTTTTCTCCTTTTTACATTCTTGAATATTTTAGTGTCATTACTGAAGCTAACTTTTAATTTCTTTTTACTTTGTTTTACCTTGTAAGAGAAGGCAAAAGGAGATTTTTTCACTGCATTGAATTTTAGGCTTTAGAAGATGTTTCACACAAGCTCAGTTGTTTTGCATTGCTGCAAGACAGAGTCTAGTGAGCAAACGTCATTTAGCCTTCAGAAAAAACCCCCAAATCATCCTTCTTTGAGTAGCAGCTACGGAAAGCCCTACTTAATTTTTAAAAATTGTCATTGCTTTAGTGAGTAGCAGTGAAAACAAGAGAAGGAAGAAGAGAATAAAAGAATCCGATCCATATTCTCACTGGGGAAAAATCCTTTTCTGTAAATGTAATATCCACTATGTCCAGCAGTAGTCCTATTGATTTTAATGGGTCATATTACTTTATTACACTGAAAGTCACAATGTGATCTGGATGGTCTAGTGTAAAGCAGAGGACTTAATTATTTCTGTTACCTTGTCAGTGCAGTAATTTTATACTGCATGTTTATGAAAACGTAGGAGGCATATTGCATGCGTTTGTACATGTGTGGGAGAAAAGTAATTATTTGGAACCTCCTTACACACGGTCAGGAAGCACAAAATCATTGTATATTTTATTAAATTACATAATTTAGAAAACCATTCTTAAAATTTTAAGAAAGTGCAATTTAAAGGGGCACTGTAATAAGCGAATTTTTATCTACAAATGTTGTAGTTTGGATATATGCCAACTACAATGTTTAATGACAAACAAAAAACTTTTGATACAAAACATGTAAAAATGTGCTAGGTGATTTTTCTTTCTATCCAGATCAAATATTGGAAAAAGACTTTCTCATTCCAGCATTTCTGCTTGCTTTTTTCCTTGAAATCTATAAAATGATGCAGAAAACACTTTGAAATCTGCAAAAATACAGAGTTTGGTGTAACAGAGATGAAGGATGGCTTAGGTAATGTTCATACATAAATCATAAGCCAAATTTTCTAGTGATAAAACTTATTTTTTATTTATAGCATCTGAGATTCTGTCTGTATAAGTTTTTTTTCTCTTAGATGATTCCTTTTTTCAGATGTCAGTTATATTTTGTAGCTATAGAAAGTCCACCATTTCCTTTCAATGAAAGACTTTTTAAGAGCTAGACAATGCTTACCAAGGGCTATTTTACAATACATCAGGAGGACTAAAATTCTGGTTGGTTTGAATTGAGCTGATGAAGATAATAACACCTGAGCACTTTAATGTAAATAACTAGTTTTAGAGAAAAATAGACTTTTAAAAAGGACATGACCTGGATTTAAATACTTGTAAGCAGCCAAAGGATTATTTGAACTCTCCGATGTTGCCATTTCTACTGTAAGAATCATGTTAAAATCATCTCAGGTGACAGGTGGGTGTGTCACGGCCTGTTGAAACTACAACTATGGGACAACAGTCTGGAAATTAGATTTTTGACTTGTAAAATTATCTTTTGTGGTGAAGTGAGAAATTATTCTTAACCTGCTGATGATACCAATGTACAAGGAAATCCTATAGAAAGGAATAGGGACATAAAAAAAGTCATGGACTTGCTCATTTAATCACTTGCATTTCTTTATACTGTTAGATCTCATTAGTTTTTCTTTGTGCTCTGAGCTGTGCAGTAAAATCCACAACTTGTATGAAAATGTAAGAGAGAAACCAGAGCAAAATTATCTGAGCTGTATTCTCACTGTGGAAAACCAAAGACTGGAGCAAGGAAGACTTTAACATCCATAAACATATGTGTGTGAGGTGTTTGAACCTGAGCAGGACTGTGAAATCTTAGACAACGAAATAGTGCTTAAAGAACCGTCTGTCTAAGAAACAGTTACTTATCAGAGAGATGAATTAATTTACTACTGATAAAAATGACTTATCAATCTAAGATACCTGTCAAAACTCTCTCTCTGTTCACTTCCTTATCTAGAATATGTGCCATAACCCTATAGATTAAAAAGAAAGACTTAAGAGAATAGTTGGAAATTAGCCTGATTTGTACCCACATGCTTTCATTTGCGTCCACTACTATTAAGTGATTGACAGCATAACATAAATCAGATTTTTTTAACTTATTAATATAATATGAACTGCAAAAAGATTAAAGTCTCATTTACATAACCTGAGATGAAAGGAGGTGAAATATTATAATTATCTTTTCAAGCTAAATTTGCACTGCCATTTAAAATTAACCTATGCAAATGACAGGTTAAACCTCAGGAAAGCTCCAACTCTGTTTGAAAAAGTACAATCAATTTCCAATCATGAGTGTGTTTTTATGCTAGCCCTTCAATTAGCCACTTGAATCCATAAATATACATCAATATAATGAAAATTATTTTTATTATTATTTTGTTCTTGGCTTTTACTCCCTGAAAAGATACTGGATTGTGAAGTCTGCATCCTTATTTGCATTGAGTAGCACTCTAAATATTACATGATTTATCTATACATTAATGTGATGTGTTGCTTAGCCCAACTGAGTTAAGAACAATTATGTTCATAAATAAGCTGAGAATCTATATTTTTTATAGTTCATAGATGTATGGGATGACTTCGGTAAGATTTGCATGAGCAACAAGACAGTTTTCTAAAGGATCTCACTCCTGTTGGTAATCAGAAAGGACCTATATTTCTTTGCCCCCTTCACCCCCCAGCAGAATTACAAGTTCAAGAACATATCAGTTAAGGACCTCTGTTACATCTCAGTTTATACATAGTCTGGAAATATTTTCAGTAAAGAGAAGAGAGCTTATATTTCCATGTAATTCCTCCCCTTTCATGGGAGGAAATGGAATACAGATGCAGACACAGACAATTTTCCTTAGTAAGCTGGCATATCTGATCAGGTGGCTCTGAGGAAATTGAATATATTACATGAGCTATGAACTTGGCCTTAGTCACGTGCCATCTTGGTAGATATTTCACACTTGGCAGTTAGAGGCCTCAATTTTTTATTAAAGGCAAATATAGAGTTGGAAATTTTAATGAAAGCAGGCGAGTGCCTAAATCAGTGCAGTAGGGTTTGATGGGAAGGAGGACTGAATGAGTCTGGAAGTACCTTTGTATGTATGAAGTACTGTGCCCGAGACGTGTGGGACAGCAAATGGTTTTCACCGCTTCTGCAGAACAAATAACCTTAGTGGTAGCATCTACAGAAATTATCAGAGTCAGAGACAGTATTGTGAAGTGAAAACCTTCAAGCTTCCCAGTTGATAAGTATTCAGTTTTCAATATTTGAGGGTTGGAATTTGAAAGTTGTGTAAAGAGTAAATTTTGTTTTGACAGCCAGTCTACAGGCAAAGGAGCAATGAAGACAGGGTTTATGAAGGGTTTATGTCTCATTCTCCTACAACACCATCCAATTCCACTTCAAGGACCACAAACTCAGGACTGAGATATTTCTAGGCCTCTTCTTTGTTCCTGAAGACCATCCTCATACTGTTGCTGATTTCTGTCAATCTCAATCTGCTTTCTAGTTTACTCACTGGGTGAGAAACAGTGTATGTCGTGTGGTTAGTCTAGAACACAACATGTACAAATTGTCCAGATTGTGAGCATGTGCTGACCAGCCTGGTAGTGGCTGTCAGATACTAAGTTCTCTGTGCCTTTGGTCTCTACCATCTTATGAGACAACAATTTTCACAAAACTCATGAAGTAACTTTGAACTCAAACTGACAAATGTGATAGAAATTTGTCAATGAGAGAGAGGGATGACACCCTATGCAGTCATGTCAGACAGTCTTGTCAAATCAGACTATAAAATTAAGAGGAGGGTAAGGGAAAGAGAAAAGGAAAGAATTATTCAAACAGTAATGAAGGGAATATTTCTTGCTGAAATTAAAGACTGAAACGTTTAATTTAGCTTGACACAAAAGGTTCCATTCACTGTGAAATCAAATATTTTGTTCCAAGGCACTTGTGAGAAAATAAAGAAAATGAAAGACTAGAGTCAAAAGCTGACAGGGGAAAAGACTTACCCTTGCAAAACAAGTCATCAGAACTATCAAAGCATTAGAAATTTGAATTATACTACTTCTATATTTGGAGAGAGGATTAATTCCCATTTCTCACCTTGTTTTGGCTCTGCTCAACTATCCACACCTTTAAGCTATCTGAAATTCCTCTTCCTTTTGTTCCACTTTTATAAGATGCTTTCACAATCACCATATGTGCACATGGATACCCACATGTCAGAGAGAAAGAGAAAAGGATTATAAACAAACTAAAACAGTGTCTGCAAATATGGAGAGGAAATGAGAATATTTCTATCCACCAAAAATATTGTGTTTGAGACCCATGCTCTCCAGGAATGAACACACACGTAACTGTAGGAAGAGAATTTTATCTGGCTTGGTGTGGAGTTTAAGGTATTGTTGACCACCTGAGAATTTAAATTAGGTGCATTTATAGACAAGCATTTGTCATTTAGGACTACAAACAACATAGTTCTTACTCTGATTATTTTGGACTCTGTTATCAAAAGTTTCTTTGCACTTCTGATCTTAAAACTTAGAAACAATCACCAGAGGCATTATAGTACTGAGGTGACATACTGATGTGTTGGTACTTTTATATAAAGCATCTCAGGCCAGAGGTTACTGAGTTGCTGGTGGCTAGGTTTGAAGAGGTGGGAGGAATGCCCTTTGAATTTCTGTTTTAGCAGACCTAAATGCTGAAATGCTCCACTCTGACACCAGGCCTTGGGAGGATCAGGTGAAACCAGCTTTCCTTAAGAAGCTAAAGATAACGATGAAAAGATTTAGCGGCTTGTATTCATTTGCCCATGGGAGGGGGCAAAGAAAGGGCGACTGCAAGTGCTAGCCTGAAGCTCCCAGCTGTCCACCATAGAGAATAAGGGAATAATTGCTTCTCTGTACTGTTACCCAGCAAGAAGGGAAGTCTCCTTAGAAGTTTTTGCTAAAGTGTCTTTGGCACATAACATTAAAGAATACCCTCCTGAAAGTGGAGCTTGTATAAGGCTGTCAATTAGAGTTTTACTGTCATTCATTTAAGAACATATTTGTAATATGTGCTCACTTTTTCTGTTTTCCTCTAGAAGGACAAATGATTCAACCCAAATATAGGAATATTTCTTTTCCTAGAAGTTATGTAATCTGTTTTTCTCTGGCTTCATAATAAGATGAATTAAGTCACTGCCTAAATATAAGTGAAATGTGATGCTGTCAAAGCCTGAGTTCTTATTTTCTTATCACTGCTCTCTGATTGGCTTGATGAAGTGATTTGACGCTGCTTTTTTGTTGTGTCCTTTGTCTATTTTTTTTGATCCTTGTTTAAATTTGTTATACTGGAGAACTTTTGGTGACATTAGACTTTGTGAGATAGCAAATTCAAAATTCATTCTACCCCAGACAATTAGGAACTTAGAAGTGTAGGTTTTGAATTCTTAATGTTCCTAGAATGCTGCATTTTTCAGTGAGCAGGCTCACTCTATGTACCTGTGACCACAATAAGTGGCATGCAAGGTGCCCGATTGAACCCTGAATATGTGAAGTCATACACTCTAGGGATTACAGATGGGAAAATATTGTTCTCTGAAAAAGCTAATATCTTCTGCTGATAAGAGTATCTGAGATTACCATTGACTTTTAGAAAGATTATGAAAAGACAAGGAACACCTTGCATGTAACACATATTTTTGTTCTTTAAGTATTACACTAATATGTGTGTTGTCCAGATGACAAATGTCTTGCATTTATACCGACTGGGTAGAGCAACTGAAAAAAATGTATACACAAGCAAATTTAGTGTGCCTATAACCATCAATTACATGGCATAGTTTCCCAGTTTTTGAAAACAGAACTGTTCTTCAGAAAATTACATCAGCCAGGAGTCAAGTCTTCTAGTCCCTGTTGGAGGCTTACCAAAACAAGAAGTTACCAAGCTGGACTTGACATTCGTGCGGTGTCTTCATCTTTCTTTTTACATCTTTTCTAATGAGTAAAGTGATCTACTCTCCAATAACATGCACAATGCAGCTGATGTCTAAGTGCTATTGTTGCAGACTCTTTGCAAACTTTGAGGTACTGGCATCATTTACACATGAGGCTGGTCTTTGGGAAGGAAGCAAGTTTCCAGTTATATAGGTATAGATTTCTATCTCTAAAGAAATTAGAAAGTGTGGAGAAAACTGGAGAACTTATATCCATCCTTACTGACTCTTACTAGCTTTTTTGGTAAATGATTTCCTTAGAGAGTAATGCCAGTAGACTCCTTTAAGCCTTTACAATGTGTTTATAAAGGACCAAATGTGCAAATAATCAGAGTAAGGAAAAATGATTCTTACCAAGGGATGCTGCAGTAAATGTAAAAATAACAAGTGCAAAATTTTTCCCCCAAATGGGAGAATTTGTTTGTCAGCATTCTGTGAGCACTCTGCGTTGTGAATTTTTTTTTATGTCAGAGTCAGTTGTAAAGGGCAATAGTGAAACCACTGAAAACTACTGACTGGCATGGTGGTTTAACCACAATTTTTCTTCATAATGGCTTGAAATATAAATTTTTAATTTTATAAAAAAGAATAGGGATACTCTTTATGAGTGCTTTGGTACCAAAATTACACATAGCATAGAATTTTTTTTCCATAGTAACTTTTTTGCCTCAGGTTAATTTCTAAAGGTCTGCATTTTGTTCTTTCTGTAGTCTGAAAAATTTAAATTCTGAATGTATCTACGAGAATGATCATAGACCATCAGCAGCAAAGGAGGAATACATTCTCTGGGTTATCACTTCTGCATTGTGTACACAATATGTCAGACTCTGAAACTTTCAGATTAATTACCAGTCCTGGCGATGCTGTATGTGTTTTGTTGCCCTTCAAGCTTGCAATTAATATTCAGACAGTTGTGAAGGGAGGATAATTTGGTGATTTTCAGTTTATTCTTCCAGGGAATAAACAAGAGAAGAGAATACATATTTCTCTTTTACTGCAGCTCAGAATAAGTTGATTAACTTGTGTCTGCAACTGTACACAATCAATGTCAGTTAGAGAACAACTTTATTAAAGTTTTCTTGAATTTACATAACTTTCAGCACCATTACATGTATAATTTATCATGACGATGTAGTATCTTTGTAGGGTATTTATAAGCTTTGTGCAGTGGGGCAGAATTTCAAACTTGGTCCTTCATTAAATTTTAATTCAATAACTTAGCTAAACTAGGTGAGCACTGATAGTGAGAACACCAAGAGCTTTACCAGTCTCTAAATTAAAATGTTCTCTGTGTTCAGCGCCTCTGCAACCCTGTGGGACAAAGTCTAATGTGCTTATGAAAGTGTGTTTACCTTCAGTCTGTTCACTAAGTTTTTCTTCCAAACATTTTTGCCAGCCAATGCTATGATGTGACAGCTAAATGGCTGCAGATTTAATTAAAAAATAATTTAAAAAATCGTGGGAATTTTGATTGGTAAGGGAAGCTATAAGGAGAACCTGTGGTTTCTCTGATTTTTTTTCCAGTTATTATTTTGCTAGCCATAGCTCAAAAATCCTTCTATTAAAAGAAAACTTATTTTTCTACCTCTGATCAAATAGTGACAAATAAAAATTCAAGAGTTAAGGATGGCTGTGAAAATTACACAGATCATAGAAACATAGAATAGAATAACAGAATTGTTAAGGTTGGAAAAGATCATTGAGTCCAACCATTGAGTTAACCTGGCACCACCGTCTTCATCTCTAAGATGTGCCTTTAAGTGCTACATCTATTAAATTCGTCTCTTAAATACCTCCAGGGATGGTGACTCAACCATTTCCCTGTACAGCCTGTTCCAATGTTTGAAAACCCTTTCTGTGATAATATCTAATCTTCATCTCCCCTGGTGCAACTTGAGGCTATTTCCTCTGGTCCTGTCACTGGTTACCTAGGAGAGGAGATTGACATCCTTTCAGGCAGCTGTAGAGTTATAGGTGGCCTTGGTGAGGATTCAGCCCTTGCTTTCGTTAGCCATTTGAAAATTTGTGTCTACTTCCACAAATGCTCTGACCCGTAGAGCTCCACTTTCTGCATTGTCTGAGATGCTTTTGGGGGTGGGGG
>VXBA01005705.1:773455-897285 GCA_013399895.1 Serilophus lunatus | reverse complement strand
GCAGAACAGAGCATTTCGCACCACCGAATGCTGGGAGGAGACAGAGACGAAGCTGGAGCAGCCTGGATCACACTGGGGCCCATTCCAACATTAATTGGAATGCTACCTATTGACCCTTGGCATCCTCTCTTTCTGCTCTGACAAATTTTGTACCAGTGTGTGTCTGTTCTGTTCCAGGTCCAAGAATCCCTTGAAGAAATGGGTAGCCAAAGGCTGTTCCTTATCGTGTATCTGCTATATGTATTGTTAATGGGTTTTCCCTACTTCATGTAAAGACTCCAATCCTTCTGCCCTGCGAAGAATTTCTGGCCTGATTGTGTTCCAGGGCAGGGGGAGTTCTCTCACATACTTCCTTTCCTCCTCCAGCTATCAGCCTCAGACTGTTCTGTGCTTTCACCTTCTGCTCTGGAAGCTGATCAAGTAAATCTCTGCACAACAGAGAATTTTAAAAAAAATTTTCTGGAATATTTCTTTTTATATGTTAACATTAACAACGTATGTCTTTTTGAAGCCAGAATCTCAAGTATGGTTTATGAGGACAATCTAAATTCTAACTCCTTTACATAGTGTTTAGTAACAGACTAACAGATGCTGTGACCCCATGATCTTTCAGCAAGACACATGACTATTCTATATTTGTGACGGAAAAACTGCTATAAAATTGAAACAATAACACTGCAGTGAGAGCATGTCATGATCTGAATAGCACATTTACGGCTTCACCAGTAGTCTAGAAGGGAAAGACTTAATTTTTAATTGCTTTGTACTTTATCTTCACTGGGTGTGTACTGGAAGATGAAATCTTTTGTGATCATTTTTGGAGATGCAATTCAGCTGCTTTTGAGAAAGCAAAGAATAAAACCAAGATTGGTTGTGTCTATGCCTCACCTAAGGTTTCCTATCTGTACTAGTATTTGTAAGTTAGGTGATTGGGAGGAGTTCAATCTAATGATAGCATGCTGTGATAGACACACATGTTCAGTATAGTGCTAATAAAATTTTTCTAGGATTTAGTATGTCCTATTTTACTTATAGAAAAACTCTATACAAATTGCAAATAGCCTCAAAGACTGAGGGCTGTGCTAAGTTTAGAAGTTCATGTAGTTTTACTCGAATTGCACCCATATGCCAATCAGATTCTGACAAACATCTTCCTTCATATTCAGTGGCAGTTTTAGTCTCAGATAGGGAGTTGAAAAATATCCTTTTTATCCAATATAGTTGTACCTGAGTTCTTGGTTTCTAGATGTAAAACGTACTAAAGAAAGGATGCTTTTTTGGTGAAGTTAATGCCATCCATGTCACGCTACAGACAAAATAGTCCCTTCTTTACGTTCTTGCTACACAGGAGAAAACTTGGAACATGGAACAGTCCCTACTACACTTGGAGTAGAGGGATTACAGCAGCCTGGTAATCACCCTTGCTCAGCAGTCCTTCTGCTGCAGTTCATACCTTAATTTTACCTTCACCACAGCCTTGTTGTCTCTAAGTGAGGGGATCAGACCAAATCCACATTGCTCTTAAATAGGCCTCTGACCTTTCACAGAGTGACATTATTGTATTACCTATAGGTATGCCTTATTACCTACAGGTATACCTTATTCTTCAAGCATTAGGGATAAGGATTTCCTATAAAACAATCTAGAAGAGGCAGAGAAAATAAGAACAAATCCCTGAGTGTGCCACTCTTTTTTACAGACCTGTGCTGTTGTGTCTGCTAAATAGGTCCAAAAGTGATTCAAAAGGAATGTACAATTCCAAGACACAAAAGGAAATTTTTGTAGGTACAAAAAATCTATTCGCCTTGCTTCAGAGAATTAAATATAATTTAACTCATTGTTAATCCAAGCTGTATGGAGCAAATCCATTATTGTCCACAAAACAACTCAGAAAAATATTAAGTGAAAGGTTTCTACAGGAGACAGGATTGGAGAGGGGAGGAAAATGGAGGAAAAGTGTTAGTTCAGTCTAGGCTGAAGCAGAAAGACTATTTGGACAGGATTTCTTCTTTCAAAAGGTAAATGGTCATTAGTAGGATAGGTTAGTACCATTTGTGGCTCAAGATGGGGTGTGAACACATACAGTTACAGGCAGAGGAATCTCCAGCAATGAAATAGTGATATAGGCTGTCAGTGTGACCTCGTCATTCACTCCACCCTGCAGAGAAACACAAAAGTAGTTGTCGATCCCATACAACAGCACTGCTTGCTCCTGTGTTACATATCTACATCCTGCAGAGATAAATTCTTTCTCGTCTCCTTCTCATGGTAAGTCCTTCAGAAGACGCTGCTTTTGTGATAGCTCCCCAGTCCTCTCCAACCCACAAGTGCTGAAATAAGTCTGTTAATCCCAGAGTGACTTATGGTCAAGTTCCAGCCTGACAAAACCCAGGTGGAATCAACCAGACAGACATGTTACCTTCATTGCATTGTTCAGGAGCGTCCCAGAACTGCGGAAACAGCCATTATCTTTCTGCTTTTGCGTAAGCCAGACCAAAGCATCCTGGATGTGTTTCTCATCTATGAAGATGTGAGACCGGGCCTGGGCAAAGGACTTGAGGACAAAGGCTGTGAGCCTGAAAGGGATAGAAGGAACCAAGACATCCTGAGCAGGCCCTGTATCCATCAGAGGTCATAGGGTCCATATGGGAACTACTGTTCTGGAGGAAATCAATAGAAGGTACAGGACTTGATCACAGTGGGTTGGTTGGAAACTGTGAGGTAGTCCAGCAACTTATGAAATCCCTGTTTCATAACCAGTGCAAAATGGAGCCTGCTATTCATAGCTCTGAAGACTGCAAGTAGCTGGGCAATGGTGCTCTGAGGATTCATCAGCATCTTCTGCTAACAAGAACTAGCTATGTCATTTTGTAGGTCACCCTCAACTGAGGTGAAGAAGGGTGTCAGAGGAGGTAAGTAGCTATTAGTGCAGTGTTGTAAAAGATGCCTAGAAGACACCTCCCTTAATATCCTTCACTGTCCCATTATCTTACATGATTATTCTAAGATGCCATGATTATAACTTCATCTCCAACTCCATTTCAACTTCCACAATGACCAACCACAAGAGAACACTGGGAAAAGGGAGGGCATGATAAGAAGTAATGAAAAGCCAGTGGTACTGAAGTCTTACCAGGTATTTCCAACATGCCCATAATGTGGCCCAAAGGTGCTATAAGAACCATCCCAGTGTTTGTATTTCAATTGCCTTTGATACCCTGAAATGAAGAGTGAAGAAATATTTCAGTTGCCATAGTACTTTTCAAGGATCCATGCAAGGGAAATGTAACAGAAGTTTCCCCTTAACTAATGGCACAAGTGTGAGCTATGATGCTCAGTATAACAATGGAAGTTCAAGCAAACCCACAGCTCTGAGTATCTCTATTCTCGTGCTCTTCCTTAAAACACCTGGAAACTGGGTATCTGTGGTCACTGCTGATCCCTGCCCTAGACTCCATGAGAAGACATAAATGCATTCCAGACTTGAGAGAAATGGGAGAATGGTTTCCAGAGGAGAACTGATTAAAAATGTGAGCCCCACACAAGAGAGGGATGCAGAAAACACTGGAGGAAGTGCAACCTTCCTGCAAAAATAACTGAGTTGAAACAGCTTCTCTATAGTCTGCATAGATCCACCATGTGCATATGTACCAGTCTTATGTCTGTCAATGTGCCCTCGCTAACATCTTAAAATTTTGCCCTGGTCAAAAAGGTGAGTCATACCTTCTAAATCTCAATCCTAAGGTGGGTTCAAAATCTACATAAGCAGCTGCTACGAATAATGGTAATAGTCTGACATGTATTTCATATATCCTTTTTTTCATGGAGACAAATCTTAAGTTATTGCCAGTCCTGGACTTTTCCTGTGCTCCTGTTTGGATGCTGTTGTGCCTCATCCTGTAACTCTACCTGAACATAGGATTCTTACAGGTACTGTATTATATACACCTAACCTATGAGTATCACGTTCCTTTCTAAAGACCGCCTCCAACAGATCATACGTGCCAGTGGCCAATAGTGTCCTTATCCAGTTGCCAAGAAAAGGGATGAACAGTATAGTGAAAGCAGTGTCTCAGCTTACCGCTCACTAAGTATCCAATGGCCTTGGATTTGACCTCTTCACTCAGCTGCCCCGTCTTGTTCAGATAGTCCAGGACATAGATGTTGGGTGAAAATAGGACCATGTTCTGCTCCCCACAGCCAAATGGCATCTGGAGGAGCTGATGCAAGTTCTGCATGGCACTGCCCATGATGTCACCTGAGAAATGGGACAATTTGCAGTGCAAATTGGACTGAGCACAGCCTGAAGTTACAGTACTTCAAAATAGCATGCAACACTTTTAGGATGCTTTACTTACCTAGCACTGAGAAATATGCTCTGGCTGAACCATCCACCACAGTCTCTGGGAGAACTAAGGAGACTGTCTCTGGAATTGACTTTTCTGGGATAAAAAAACAGACTGATTTTGTTAGAACTCCAGATATGGCTATGTGCATGGGTAGCAGCTATCCCGTGAACAGGGCTTTCCTGCCTTCAACAAATCAATTCATCTGTAATTTTGTTGATAAAGCTTCCCATCCTAAAAATTTCGTGTTGGGCCTTCAATACCCTCACAGACAGAATGTCACAGACATCTACATGGCATGAGCAGCTGGCCTTGACTGACACTTTCCAGCCTAATTTTTAGGCCTCTTCTGATTTGGTGGGCAGATCTAGCTTATTGCAGAGTCTGGTTTGTAATTTTATACCTGCTGAAAGGCATTAGAGATAATCATATTAAATCCCAAATATTCTCTCCCTGAAGGGACCTGGACAGCCTCCGTTCCTAAAAGATGAGCTTCTGTCTCTGTAATTGTAGACACTATTACATCCTCAACTCTCCTCCTCTAGGAAGAATTGGTTTCACTAACATTTGGACGCACATCTAGTTTGTTCAGTTTTATCAGATTCCTACACATTTTTTCTCAGAGTCGAGCACTTGCAAACCTTTTCTTCTCTCTTTGTCTTTAGTCTCTCCCACAGCAAAAAAAGTCTCAGAAAGAAAATGGCTCTTACCAGATGCACAGAGCACAGAGTTGTATGTAGTTTCCACTTCAGTTCCTTCAGGCTTGGGGAAAAGGGTAAGCAAAAAATGAAAAACAGCACCACCACCAACAAAGAAAAGGAAGACATATCAAAAGGGAAACTAAAAGGGACTCTTTTGAAATTGCTTACAAAGTTTTCTCCTCCATGTGCTAAACTGGCAGTAGCTGAGGACTACACCATACCGGTCAATTACGAGTATGAAAACTAGTACATCTTCTTTGTTTTCTTGTTACTGAGAGAGCCTTTGCAGCTCCACAGGATATGATGCAGATGACATGCAAGGTGCTCTTATCAACAGTGTTAACAGAGCCACAGGATCCTGTCTTCCAAGCTGCTACCCACAATGGCCCAGTCTAGCTGTGGTGATGCCTGAGTGCCTGGGACACTGCCAGGATGTGTATGCAAGAACTTTTACAGATGTTAACTAGAGCACTCTAAAGCACACACACGTGACATGTTACAACAGCAAACATTTAAATATACACAACAGTCAACTGTTTCAAAAATTCCTAGTCTAGTTTTTGAAGTCAGAAAAGAATCCTTCTTTTCTGTTGAGTGAAAACATTTTGCAAAAAACTCAAGAATCAAATGTTTACTAGAAAACATTTTTTTTGTATGGCTATATTTTAGGGAGATCCCTGCATAATTTTTTTTTCACCTCCAAACAGGAGAGTTCCCATTGCTTCATTACTGGTTTCCAAATTTTGCCAATTAAAATTTTTTTCTAACGTATAAAGAATGCTGTTTTTGTCTTCACATTCTCATAAAGTTAAAATACATCATCTCTCCTTCAGTATGAAAAGACAGAAAAGTGTTAAGAGTAGGAAAAAATAAAAAAAAAAGCAATCTTTTTTCAGATAAACCATGACAGAACTAAATGCTTTTGTTTGAAAAGGTACATTCTCATTTGTTTCAATATGTCATTCTGCTATGCAACAAAATGAGAAATCCATTGTTTTGTTTGATTTTGAACATTTCAACAGGAAATTAAAACATACACTGTAATTATCTGAAAGATTTTCCTTTCCAAATGAGAAATTCCTGTGTGAAAAAACATCCTGTTTCCCAAAGAGCTCTCAGCAAGGCTTGGTTTCTGGAGGGTCAAGAGGATGCCCCAGGGCCTTTTGCACACTCCTCTCTCTCTGAGATGCACTGCCTGCTCTAGGGAATACTGTCATTCACGTGTCCATGACAATGCATCTTCACTCAAGCATGTTACACTCTATCCACCCCTGCTAATTAATTGTTCAGCCTTGGATGCTAATCTCTGATTCCATCCAGTCAGGGCTTGCTGATTAATTACCACATTACAAAAACAGGAGCAATCTCTCAGACACTCTGACAGAAATATCTTTAATACTCATTCAGTAATTTTCATTCTCCTGCCATCTGGGAGAAACAACTTTACAGTGCTGATCTTCTAGTGTCTTCAAAGAATAAAATAAACAGTCTTTTTCCTGAAGGCATATATGAAATTAGGAAATCTTCCTGAAATGTTAAGCAGTTATTCATGTACTATACATACAAACATATTTTTTAATAATTAAAAAAAAGAGCACCTAGCAGATAGGATTGTTCTTTCATCATTACGTTCAGGTCAGCAAAACATTTTCTGAAGTTACATGAATCCTAGCTCTGCCTTACTGAACACTGGAATGTCTGCAAGGTAAGGAGGAGTTATTATTATATACATTTCACTATACAACATTTGTTTGCCAATAGCATCACAGGGAGACTAATACTGTGGATTAATTTTGTGAGTGGCAATTTATCATGTGAAAGGCTGTGCTTTTATCCTTGCAAAATACTGCTTAAGGAAAAAGGTGTACAGAAGAATGAAAAAATTAAAAGTTAGTTACACTGTTTTGAATATTCTTAAAAATGTAGTAAAACCAATTCAAAACAGTGATGGTAATTTTATTTAGAAATATTTGTGGTGTCTGTTCCATATTCTAGAATACTAGCCATGTGCTGGAGGAGAAGCATAAGGTTTCTGGCTAGTGCTCTATTTACAACCTATCCCCATGATTTATTACAGGTAAAACCAAGGAGTTCTCATTTATCTCTGACATGATATGTCTCAGAAAAACCTGCCATTATTGCCTGCCTTATTATTTCTATCCCTCTGTGTAATGTAAAACATTGCTTTTACTATGAGATGGCAACATTATGAGTTATGGGCTCTATTGGCCTGTGTTAAATTTATCAATGCTTCTTTTATAAAAGCTTGCAGAATAAGAGTCCTGAAAGCCATTATTGCTGCTTTCATGGCTGAAACAGAAAACCTTTATCATAGAGCAACTATTGCAGTTGCTACTGCTACCTTTCTGTGCCACCAAAATTAGCAGCTCACATACCTCCACCAGCAGCTGTCTGATGACTGTGTCCTTCTTTCCTTTCTCAGGGGTCTCCACAACTGCATTCCCGCAGGGCTGCTGTTTCTGTAGGGCCTCAGTGCTCACGGAGAACTCCACATGCCCTGGAGGAAACAGATGTCAGATAGCCCTGCCAGGCAGAGCAAGGGAAATGTGGGTTTGTGTTTGTGCTGGGCACTCTCTGGTGCATTACGGAAAAGATTTCCCAAGAGTAGAACCAAAGCTGAGACAGTGTTTTATCTTGATCCAGCTGCAGCCTTACAGGCCGGCTCCTTCCTCTCATATTTCTATAGGATAATGACATAAATTTGTGATGGCAAGGCTGGGGGTATCGGCAAAGCTCTGAATCTAATTCAGCTTTCAAAACTTTGGCCATCCAAGCAGATGTTAGTCCATCAGCAAGAAGAGTAGCAGTGTGGCAAATCTTGTAAATCAATGACCTTCTTCTGAGGAGCTTCGGAGAAAGCAAGTTTTCATTAAAAAATTTCAGACCCAAACAGACTAAGCCAAGACATTTTTAGCTCAACAACTGGAATGTTTGAGTGCTTTGTGGGCATTAAGAGAATTTGTGATTTGTATTTCAATGCTAGGAGAGCAATGGCCAGTAACACTTATATGGTTTGTTTAGAACCTGGAAACACTACACCAAGGAAGTGCCTCAACCTCAAGGTAGGACTTCTCCCTTCTCGCATAAAGAAGATCCTTCCAAACAGGTTTGGAGTGACCTAGCTTCTCACACCAAAGATTTGATGTCATACATAGATATCTGATCCCAGTATCTTCTTGTTGTCCACCCTCTTACCTAGAGATCTTGGTGTTACTGCCCAAGGCACAGTTATTCTTTCATTCGTGCAGATGCAGTAAGATTCTTCCTGTTTCTCTACTGGTATAGCCAGGAAATGAGTAGATTCAGCCAGAGACACACTGACCTGCCAGTTGTACAGAGAGGTGTCATGAAATTTGGACTTAGAGAGAAGCTGGAGTTATTGGAGACGATGCAGTACATAGAAAGGAGTAGTGGAGATAGTTATACTGACTGTGGGACTCAGAACCTTATGGATATTGCAGAGCAAGAACTGCCTCACAAAAGGGGAATTGACTGAGATGTATACAATTGTAAGAGACTGGGGAGGTAAGTGTATAGAACAAGATCTTTGGAAAGGAAACTCTGGGAAAGTGAACAGCATAGACAAGTTTTACCATGAATTAAAGCTCCCTCTTATGATTACTTAGGCCAAGAAATAAAACGCTAACAGTGGGAAAGCCAGTAAGGGAACAAGAAAAAGTGGAATAAGAAACCTGAAAATAGCAAATGAAAGAGGAAAGACAGGGAAATAAAACAGAATGTGTTAGAATTACAGGATCATTAATTCCTTTCAGAATAAAAATCTGTATTTATAAAAAACTTAACAAAGGTGGTTGAGATTGTCTATTTTATTTGTGGAAAAAAATCAGCTAAGAGTAGTGAAACTATATAGCTCCATCCAGTGTCTTAGGGACAGATGCATCAAATCACAGGAATTCTGCATATTCCAGCAAGTCTGCTGTGATATTTGTGAGGTGACACTGATGTCTGAACACAGACCTGTGTCCTTTGTCCTTTGTCCTGGTGAACCTGGAGTTTTCATGTGGGTATGCAATGATGCTGTGGTCTGTGAATAACTCAAGTCTCCTATTTCTATAGGACGATAACATAAATTTGTGATGGCAAGGCTGATAGCAGCAGCAGAGCTTTAGGTTCTGAATCTAATGCAGCTTTCAAAACTTTGGCAGAAAAACATATTCAACAAGAATTCCTACATACGTACACCTATATGAAATTATAGTTGGAGATCAGTCACCTAGTTTGAGAAACCATGCTATAAGTGACCAACTGTAGGCTTCCCTAAGCTGTTTGGCAGAGCAAAGTGTGAATGTCTCTTACCCTGATGCAGGCAGTCAGGTAGTTGAAAACAGTGGCCTTCAGCATGAAGGTCTCACCACGCACTACAGAGTAGGGCATGGTGAGCTCAACAAAGAAGGGCTGGAAGGCTCTGAGGGACACTGTTGGGGACAGGCCAAAGCCTGTGTCTGCTGAAGTACAGAATGCATTGGCTTTCCACTCGGTGATGGTGTCAGGGATGGTCACATCTAGATCAGCATTTCCCTCAGAGCTGGTGAGGGACAGAGAACAAGAGTTCAGTTATATTTGTGTTCATCTCAGCCTACTGAACAACATCTGCTGACAGCAAACTCCTGACTAGGTGGGATATGGGCACTGGCTTTTGCATGTTCCACCAAAGCACCTATAGTAACCTTAAATAATCCCCCTGTCTATTAGAAATACCCATGTCCCTGAAATACTGGTACTTTCATTGAGGCTTTAACCTATTCCAAAGTTTTAACCTACTGAAGACACTACATTTCCTTAAACACTTACTTCACTGAAACTATGTCCCAGATCCATGTCTCAGGGAAGTACTTCCGGACAGTCTCCACAGTGTTGTCATTAACCATATGCTCTGCCATGCCATACTCCACATCTTCAAGCAGATTCAGTGCAGTGACTAGAAAATTTATTCAACAACAGGAAGAAAGGAAAAGATGTGTCAAATTTCATTCTAATTCAGGAAGATACTCTCCTTACAGATAGTGGTTATTCTTAGGTAAAATTTTAAAATTGAAAGAATAGCTTTGAAATCTTGGCTACTGGAGACAAATGCATTTCTCTGTTGCCATCTTAGTATTTATCTTTCCTAATGTTGCTGCTCTTGTTACAGAGATTGTATGAAGTTGAGCATTCTTCCCTCACTGCCAGCAAACCCAACAGTGCCAAAAGAACCACATATGATGATGTTACTGAGGGTGTATTTCTACTGCAATACAGAATCAAATGTGAAACATACTGTCTCCAGATATTACTGTGGCACATAATTTAATAATCTGGTTGAAGAATTGATCGAGTTTATACACAACCAGAAACAGAAGACACACTTAGCCCTCCATCTAGGATTTGTTTTAGATGAATATGGGTCTTTCATCTTTGGCCATTAGCAATAAAAAGGAAGATGCTTTCTCACAGTATTGCATATGGTTGTGCCTTACCGAAAGGCTTTTCCATTAGCCTTAGAAGACTTTACACCTTCTCAAAGCAGACAACTGCCTTGTGCCATACTCTGATGACAAATCCTTCATCTCAAAACTAAAGATATGATCTGTTATGAACAGAAGGATAGAAGCTATCACTGGACCAAAAGCTATCATTTTTTTAATTGGAGTGGTGATATGGCACCAGAAAAGTCAGCAACTGGAAGTGATATTAGTGAGAGTCTTCTATATAGCCTTTCTAATCTCAGGACCATTCAGGAAAACAAACACACAAACAAACAAACAAAAGTAATATAATTCTTAAGTCTTCATAGTCACTGGAGCTGCAAAGAAGTTATATGACCTATCCAGCCCCTTATAGTCATGTGAGTGAGACAAATGGGAACAGAACCAAATTTCTTAGCCCGCAGTGATAAAATATTGATAATTTGTCTTGTCCCACTTTTGCCCTAATTTTTCCTCTAGTTATTGCTAGAATGTGTCTGCCTAGAAGTATATGATCCTTTTTTAGGTTTCCATAGCTGGACTCGGATCTGATTGGAAAAAAAAAAGCCACTACTTTGTGGTGAAAGACTTTTAGTATCTACAAGATCCTTGCTGTAGGGGCTGGCATGGAAGTCACCACCAACACACAGACACATCTAACTGGGAAGGTGCAGGCAAAGGTGGATCAGATTCATATTTCAAGACTGAGTCCAGAAGGGATTGATCCTGAATTAGGTCAGCATATCTCAACAGAATCAGATCTGCCTGGTGTAATTAATATTCAAATATATAAAGGGAAGGAAATAAGCAGGGTGGTAAATTTTAGGAGGGGGGGGGGGGGGGTAAAATCAAGAAGGTACTAGAACCACTGTAACTCCTTTCCATCATGTGTCCTGGGTAATGCTGGCAGACTTCAGGTTTATGGATCTTGCTGCTAGTGAAGACTTTTAAACCCAATTCCTAGTAAACAAAGAGAAAGAAGAACAGAAATTATACATAAAACTGGTTTTAAAATAAACTTTTTTTACTATGTCAAGAATGGATGTACTTAAGTCAGGTATTGATCAGAGTAACAAAGCTTCTATATAAATTCCAGATAGACTGGTTCAACCCAGATGTTGAGGCTTTACCATGTTACACTCATACTAAAGCCAAATACTGACATGATCAGATGGAAACCCAAGGCCATAGGTCTACCTTGGGCACAGTTGCCTGGGTGAAAATGACATGTGTGAAATACATTGGTTTGAAGTACCCAAAAAGTCTTGTACAGGACACTTTGGATGGGTATATGTGGATTTGTGAGTTATGAAAGTAACTGGCACTTTATTAAAGACCTACGTAAACCCAGAGAGAGAAAACATGAATGAATGAGGAAGAGTTTCTAATATTTTGGCCCTAGAAGTAATTTCTCAGGATTGTTTCCTTAATCAAGTCCATTTACATTTCCCTCTACTTGCAATGAGGAAACCTTTTGAAGTTTTAATGATTCAGAGAAGCACTCAACTACCAGTGCTTGACTAAGTAGATGCAGTGCCTGGACATGGTTTCTTGCATACAGAAGTTAGCAAGCTTGCAGCAAATAAGCTTTCCCCTCCTCCTCCTTCTCCCCCCCTCCCCCCGCAATAAAAAGCCCTTCAAGACAGGTGAGAAGAGGAGAGGAGACCAGATTGAATTCCATATGGAACCAAAAGGAAAAATGAAAGGCTGGTGCTTACTTTGAGTATGTCATAGGCATCGCCTTCGCCATCAGGCGAAATGGGCACATAGACAAATCCGTTTAGTAACATATTGTCAAGTGATACACAAGGGTTGACATTATCTTCTTCCAGATAGTAGTCCTTGAAGCTATAACCCCGGATTTCCTTCAGTGGAAGAAGGTCATACATCTAGGTAAATCCATGGAAAAATACTGCAGGTCAGCACTTACAGGGACCGATACTACCTAAAACTCCATTGATAAATGCCATCTTCTAAAAAATAAGTGTAGTGAATGCAACTATAGAACTGCATAGCCCATGTCTATAGTGGTGTTAATAAGTATTTGATTTGCTCTTGTACTTGCTCATTGCCAGAAGTAGCCAAGACTTACAGAGCTGGGAGACAGCTCATTCTCAGGCTTCATAAGGAGAACGCTCTTGTCCACAGCACGGAGGGCACACAAGGACCTTGGTGAGGTATGGAGTTGCAGGTGTGTGTTTGAGGCAGGAAGACCTTCCTTGGGTGCAAAATTCAATCTCACCTGCAAATCCAAAAGGAAGTTCAAGCAGCCATTTCTCCAGACATGCTGTTAAACTAATGCTTCTAGCCTTGTGAACTGAACTCTGCTACTGTCTTGCAATTCTTCTAATATATAGGTAGCTTGGACTAATGTAATTAATAATGATGAGTGATTCTCTTTTTTAGTATGTCTTATCTCACTTTTTGTAGTAAGAGCTTTGTAACTTATTATGGTAACAAATCCTCAGTCAATACCTTGTCGGATAATTTCATGAATCCATTGTGAATTCGGCCTCCATTCCGGAACTTAAAACTGAACTACTGTTCACAAGACAAACATGGGTTGCTTGAACTGTGACATATACTCACTTTATTGGGAAGGCAACTTTCAACCTGGAAATCTGCTGAACTGGCGATGACTTCCCCACTGGGTGAAGTGGTGTAAACAAGCATCCGTGCCAGGGGAGCAATTGTTGCCTCAACAGAGAGGGTCAACTGAAATGACCCATATGCTAACAAAGAGAAAAACAGGCTAATCAACAGACAAGAAATCCTAGTATATGCATTTGCCTTCCCTAAATAAAAAAGTCAAGTTCACTCACACTGGACATTTTTAGTTTGCAGGGATAGGAATACTGATACATGACTGAAGTCTGTGGCTGCTGCTGAAGACATTAGTATTCAAAAAGTGATCATGAATAGCTGAATGAGTTTGGAAAGCTTCTAGATTCTTGCCAGTTAACATCTGGCATAATTTCTTGATGTTCCTAACCACTTTTTCCCTCAAGCTCCAAGATCTACAAAACTTAGAGGAGGGAAAAAAAGATAACAGACTGTTGTAAAAGGAGGCAGCACTCAAGGTTGCAAAGTGGCTGAAAGAGTAACTGGAAAAGGTACTGCTAAGCAAGTATTTAACTCTTGGTCCAAGCACACTAGAGAATTCCTAAGTTGTAGAACTCTTCCTTTCTGGGCCTGAGCTTTACATCACAATCTGGACAAGGTGACAGAATATCTTTTGATAATAGCCACAGTGTTAGTTTAGCCAGTGCTAATAGTGAGGATGCAGAACTTTGTACAAATGTACAGCACCCGAGATCTTTTTGTTCCATATACTGTTTATACCCACTGCAATACAACTCCTTATCATAGACTTACAAAGTATCTCCCTGGTCTTATTGCCAAAAAACATTTAAACTTTCATTATGGCCAGTCTTAGTTACTGAAATATGTAACCCTTCGATATTTGTATCAAAAAAAAATAAAATTTATTGGTTAGAATACAGGTATGTGTGTGTTTTTATGCTTACAAGGGAGGAACAATACCAAAAATAGGAAGGGAAGAGAGAAAAAGAAATGAGACACGCTCTTTTTTCTGTACATTTTACGCGTGAGTCTCACAACACTGGTAAGCATCCTCAGTCAGAATAGGATAGAGTGGTCATCAGAAAGTGCTGCTTTTAGGAAATGGCCAAAACATTATGGTTATTTTTGTCGAAGTTTCTAACATTTTCTGATTTAAAAAAATAGCACCTGGCAGAACTCAGAGAAAACAAAAATAAACCAAGCCGCTTTATTTAAAAAGATAAACATAAAGTAAAAAAGATAAACATAAAATCCAAACATAAAATTTAGTGTTTGAATTAAATGTTAAATATTTGAATTGAAATTATTTATCTATGTCCTCCCTGCCCCCAAATTATTATCAGAAATGCTAAAAATGCATAGTTCTGCTCACCAGCTCCAGGATTCACAGTCAGATCATGCGTGCTTGCTAGTATAATTCCTCCCTTGGCCATCACCTGTGTGACAGAGAAATCTTCCTTTAATTGTTGCTACTGGTGTTGGAAAGGGAGGAGAAGGAACGTTCACTGGGTTATCTGTAGATAGTGAGTATAAATAATATTGGCAACAGTGAGCAACACCAAGAAGGTATTAAGCAAGTGCCAGACTAGAATTCATTGGGTCTTTGGACACAGAAATATTCATTTTTAGGAGGACAGTCTTTCCTTCTTGATCAGACCTGTCTTTGCTTTTGTATATATTACATATTTAGATCAGGTTTGAATGCATTTTTTTTGTGACCCCACATAAGTTTGGGGGCCATATGCATAATTCTAACAATTTGGAACAGACTAGGGGTCAAAAATTTTCCTAATTCTACTCTCAGTTGCATTGTGAAACAGTCTGAGGCAAAATTTAACTAGCATTAGTTTCATAACTCCACAGAGTTGGGACAGAAGAGCACAAGCTGCAAATAAGAGCTTGAATAAGCTGTCTGAATTCAGGCAGTAAGCAACAGCCTCAATGTTACCTGTAATTTCCTCATTTCTAGAGAAAGATTCCCTTTTCACAGTTAAAAATTTCTTTTATACAATTACATTCTATGTGAAATATATATTCCATAGAACCATATTTGAATTTCAAAGTGTGAGATCTACATCTATAAAATTAGAAACTCTCTCACTGTTTGTTTACCTGCTATATGTGCATACTTATAACCAGCTTTATCAGGCTGCTGGGAAAACAGCTATCCTGTCCTTCAATTAACTCTTAGCAATCTTAAAAATAAGCACATAGACATCTCTGCCACAAGTTTCTATCCTCTTTTTTTGAGTCTCAGCCCACATGTCCTGATGTTCTGCACAATCCATCCTAAGAAGTGTCTGTTCCAATGATTTCTTCTGATTCTCCAAAGCTACTCTCATCAGTTCTGCTAGTGTCATAAAAGAGGATAACCGGAAAAAAAAATTTAGGGAGAAAGAAATTATTTTTGAATATTAATCTGATTTTTCCTGTTCTTCCAAGTGAAACTGATATATGAGTTTTTTGTCACAGTTCAATTAATTTCTCTGACCCCAAAATTGATCAAATTCATAGTTCTCAATGCCAGCATGCTATAGTCTGTTCCAATTACTATGGTATCCCAAACTTTCCATGATTGCTTGATGTTCAGCCTAAGATCTGAGTTTATTGGGCTTTTCTGGTAGTGTAGTTAGAGGTGTTGCTTTAGTTTCATCAGTCAGATTACTACTAAAGGACAAAATGAATAGCAGATACCATCCGTTCTCATCTTTTATCTTCATGTTGTAGGGTGCTGGTTTCTGAGCAGTGACCATATGTGTACTAGAATTTAGAATGGGGGAGACTGGGGTTGGCTTATCATGAAATGAGTGTCTTGGGTAGCTGTGCTCAAGACAGTGCTCTCTCATCAATATTTTGTCTCTCTTCTGTTGTTAGTAAAACATGTACACCCTATGCCTGTCTGCATACAGAGAAATGAGAAACGTTATGGAAATGTGTTTAGATTGCACTGCTGTAGGCCATACTTTCCATTTCAAAATAATACTGGCCATATAGCAGTGCTTATCATGGTACGTAGCTATAGACAACACGGTACTTTCAAGCCATAGATCAAAGTAACCACAAATACTTCTTACCAAGTAGTAAATGACAATTTTCTTTTGTTCCCCTACGGCTTCTTGTGTGAAGATATAGTGCACCTGGACCTCTGTGAGGGAGCCACAGCTTAATGTCTCAGGCTTTGGCTCAATTTTGAGGAAGCTCTTACTGGGGGAGTAAAACCGACTTATTCTACGCATGTCATGCTCATACGATGGTGTGATCCAGTTGCTGTCATAACAGTTCAGTTCAGGTTTATGATCTGCCTGAGAATGAAGAATAAAAATTTCATAGCTAAACAAAACCAAGTAACAAGCTACATAAAAGTTCACAGAAAAACTCTGGATATGCTCTGTATTTCCCATTTTTAGAAGATGCTAGGGAATATGCACAGAAGACACAGAGAAGAGAGGTGAGCTACCAAGAAACTTGCCTTGTTTTCCAATCGACAGAAAGACTGACAACCCATGGATTGACATTTCCCCTGCTGATGAGAAAGACAGAGGCTTACCCCTGTCTCTGCCACTCACTCGGATTTCCAGGGAGGCTTGTGTGAAGGCGGTAGTGTCTATGGAAAACCAGGATTGTCCCTGCTCATCTGTCGTGTAATTCCCTTTGTAACTGTCTCCATCCACAGAAATCGTGATGGTTTCATTGGCAATTGGAGCATCAGTGCCATCAACCAACTTCACCTAATAAAGCAATAATAAACTAGTTTTAGACTAGTGAAAGAAAACAATTCCCAAGAAATTTTCCTGCTTGCCAGGCAGGATATTTCTTGATAAAGAAGAACAAAAGAAAAGAATGCAGAAACGTGTGAGCTGAGTCCTGAATTGTCTGAGGGAACAACTGAGAAAATTCCCAGGAAACAACCTGATTGGACCATAAAAATTATCTATCTAAGATAGATGCCCTAAGGATCCTAAAACAGATAACATAAGATAGGACCCTAAGTAGTTTTAATTCCCCTCCAAATAAGGCCAGCCTCATTGGGGACTACCACCATGTATCATCTGCCTCTTAGTTCCGGATCTCTAAGTTCCATCTTGTGCCTTGTCCCAGTCACAGGGTAAAGGTACCTTGGAGGTAGGCCTACACTTAGCTCTTTCTCCTGCTGTTCCCATCTGGTTAACTGGACTTCCTTGGCTGGACTTAGCACTGATTCATCACCTCATATTGTCAGGTGGTTGCTAGACCCTCGGTAGAACCTGTTACTGTCACCATTCCAGCTATGCTCAGTTTGGTTGAGTCGTGTGGGACTGCTCTTGCTGATGAGGTCACTATGCCTACCTGTGTTGTGGTCACCCTTTGCACTTGGATAACATTCCCTTGTGGAATAGTCCATGCTTGTTGCTCACTGTCAGGAGAGTAGGCCTTCTCTTCTGTACTGGGCTGACTGCCAGATGTGTCTCTTAGACTGCCCTGACTATCAGTAATTGTAAAGGTAAAGACAAAGAAAGGAGGGCCATGTAATCTGCACATGCTACTACTCTATCTGATGGGATTATGCGTTTGTGTGTTTGCTATGCCATTCGTTGCCCATGGTCTCAGACATTCTTTACCTTCCCAAAGAGTGGAATCCCTGGTCTGTACTGAGAGTCCAGAAGGTCAAAGCTGATTTTGCTCATGATGGGTGTGATATCACAGGAGCCTGTTCCAGTCATCTCTATACCTGAGACAGAGGACAATAAAGAGAGATTATTAATGAATTTGTAGTCATTTCAGTCTACTACTCTTGTCTTTGTCAGGCCCTCCTGTTATGGCCTGTCACCACTTTGCCGTCCCTATGGGATACATACCGGTGCCATCTTCTGTGATCTTGCCTTGTACCTCAATGCTCATCTCATATCCCCTGCGTTGGAGCTGAAATACTTTGGTCTTCACTACACCATTAACACACCCACGAGCATCTGCCTAAGCAAGGGATTGGAGAGAAAACTGAAATTCTGTTAACAAAGTTGGTGCAATGAGGGACAGGCATAGAGACCCCAAAGCCGACATGCTTAACTTCTGTTCATGAAATCCCAGACTTATATTCAAGGGTTGTCTCCAAGACCAGAACTTGTGTTCAGCCTGTTTCCTAGTGTTTCATCTGTACGTTTTCTCTGTTCTGTGACATACCTGACACACAGTTCTCCAAGGCCCACACTGTTTTCTCTGTTAACTCCCTCCTGCCTTAGTTATGTTTTACTTCCTGTTTTTTCCATTGTCTTCATTCCTTTCCTTGTTGCCCTTTCTCCTGTATCTGACCCATATACAATACTACCTCATCTCTTTGTTCTCTATACTGCCTTCTTGTTTTGTCCTCATCTTTGCTCCTTGGTCTCTGACACTCCCTCTCACAGTTACAAAATTGTTTCACAGATACTTTTCTCAGTTTGTGGAACAATAGAAGGGACTTCATGATTGGTGACTTGAGATTTGTCACTAGTTTCAAAGTGGTCAGGATTTTAGCTGTGGGGTTTTCATCATCAGTTCTGCTTCCAGTTTAATGACCCCTCTCTTAAGAATGCATTTCTCTGAGATTCTCTGCTTTTCCCTGGACAGAGTGTTATAGCTGATGTCCTACTGTCTTTCAACAGTCACAGATTTGGCCTCTATTAAGACAACATTGCACATTAGCCGTAAGAAGCCCCACTATATCTTAAACTTGGGACTCACCTGCCTGGTAAATTCTTCACACACAGATTCTGCTTCTTTTCCATAACAACTAGAAGCAGAATGGGAAAATTTCCGGCATACTTGGACATTCACCAAACCAGGAACAGGTTTCCCATAAGTGTACCTATAATCATAATGTGTTAAATGATGTATCAGATGATGAGTCAATCAGTCACAGTCACACTCAGACCCATCTCCTTAAAGACATCTGTGGATGATTTCCTAATACTTCTACTTAAAGGCTGACTAATCTGATATTTTAATGATTCTAGTGATTACATTTCCATCATTTCCATAGTGAGGTTCTTCCATCATCCATGGAAGAAACATCCATCTTGTTCTAGGTGGGAGGTTTCTGCAGAAAAATATTGACTTTAGAAAATTATTTCAGCTGGAAGCATCCTTGTATTAAAAACTGCTGAGGATTCAGTGAAGAATGGAAAGGCAACCAGGGGCTCAGAAGGAGTAATTAATGGGTTAAAAATTAGAAAACTGGGATTGCATCATCAGTCTAAGTGATGTCTGATCTGATATCTCTGAGTATTTGAGGGTTCAGGATTAGCAGAGAAGCCCTGACTGAAGAAATGTAAAGATAGAAAGAGAAAATATACAATAAACTGTGGAGACAGTTTATTGTATATTGCAGATTGGGTTGACATCATCTTATAAGGAATGCAGAGAAGCCCCTTCACTTTGACTGTTTAGACCAAGTAACAGGCTTGACAGAGTGAAATAAGCTTGCACTGCTTGCTAGGAAAAGTATAAGAAGCCTTCACCAGTTCTTCTTTTGGTCCTCAGTAGAAAAGAGGAATGAAGGATAAGCAAGAGAGATTTACTGTGACTCACAGACCACAGACAGACACTGGAAGCTCCTTTTCCTTAATAGTGATCATCTTGGGCAGCTTCACCAGGACCTCAAACTTGGGCAGCACTAGATGGGAAAGAGAAAGTCTGATATGAGAAGAGTGAATGAGAGCTGTATACTGCGCAGCAATCCAAACATAGAGCCCTATTGATCCCATAGGATCATATTAATATGAACTTCTCTGTGGTCTTCAGCACAGATCTCATACCTTTTCCCGAGTTTCTCTCAGCCTTCATCACTGTTTGAGTTCAAAGGGAATTAAGGAAGTCTGTAGACCTTCTCTTCCCTTATTTTCAGTATATATACTTATGTGATCCCATTGGAACCAGACAGTAGAACCCTGTGTAGATAGATCCCTTACATATGGCCATTCAGAAGGACACACTGGTCTTGTGTGTTGTGTTCACAATGCAAAATTTGCAACTAGGACTTGGAGCAGCATGTTCATCAACTTTGTAATTTACCACACTGAAATGGCTTGAATGATTGATTCTTTTGGCTGATTCTTACTGTTCTGGAGATCCAAAGTTGCTCTTAAGCTCACTAATATGTACCATGGGATACTGTCCTGCATGGCCAGAGAGTTCTAGTGAATCTAGCCACAGACTCTCAGGGCTATATTTTCAAATGGAAGAGGTAGCAGTAAAGCCCAATATAAAGAGGCACAAGCAAAAGACATATTTTGCTCCTTAGTATTAAGCTACATCCCTCTACCTATATTGTATCCTGCAGCCCTAAGCCTCTGACTACTTATGCCCTAGACTGGATGGAAACATGCAATGGCCTGCTTCCAGGTGATGCACCTGAGGGTTTTTTAATAATGCAAGGAAATAACAGCAGGGTAGGTGCACATCCAGACTCAGGAACTGGAAAGCAACCTTTGGTTATACAGTTTGGACATAAATTTGCCTCTAAGACGAGAGGCAAGGCTCACTGTTTTAACCACAGAGCCCATTTCGTCAAAAGACTGTAAGAGAAATAGAAATAGAAATAGGAATAGCAAGAGAAATATTCATAGATATAAGACCCAAGAAAAATTAGCTTAGTGTGAGGCTAACAAAGGGACAAGCTCTGATATTGTGGGGCATTCAGAATTTGTGGGAGAAGGAACAGCCCATCTGTTGCCATGGCAGGTTGAAGCGTATAACCTTGTTCATGGTCAAATTATTCACCATGCCTGACTTTGAACCTAACAAGCCAGTTCTCATTGACTTCAATGACATTCTTCTTTGGGTCACATCCTGTGTATTCCATAAACAGCAGGTTCTGGTCAGTGTGCTGGGTCATTCAGGCTTCATGAAAAGCTGGTGGGGAGTCTGGGAGTGAAGAGGATTGGCCAATCAACCTTCTCAAATGCACACAGCCTACCCTGAGTGCACAATTACAAATACCTGAGAAGTTTATGGAACTGGGGATTAGAAGGCTCTCTATGGCAGCATATTTCTCCATGTCTACTACCCGTCTGTTTGCATCCACTTGTAACATGGAGTGTTCTTTAATCACACGTTTTCTATCAAATATGTTTTCTGGGCTTTAGCAGAAAAAAGGAAGAAGAAAAAAAGAGAGGACTACTAGTGGAAAAATGGAACAAGCTGCTGGACTGAACAGAAACTAAAAGCAAGTCACTTGAAAGTGATGCCACAAACCAAGAAGTCTGTCATATCCTGTGCTCCCAAGAGAACTATGAGCAAATACAAGCTCAGGCAGGTTGCAGAGATGCCATAAAGTGAGCAATCACTTCTGATACTCAGCACCTTCTGGTTTAGCCCCTATGAACCCCATTGTCTGTATATTCAGTCCCTCCCCACTTCAAGCTGTTCTCAGGGAATTCCAAATTGAGAGGTCACGGTAAAAAGTATTACTGTCAACTCCACTTGCAGCCCATACCTAACCCTAACCATACCTCCTCTCCTTACCATATTCCTCCACACTGAAGAAGTGTTCCACATGGGATGAGAAGCTCTTCTGCACGACTATTTTGTAGGAGCCCTGGATGGGGTCTGAGGTGAGAGGGAAGGAGAGCTGTGTAAAGCCTGTCTCTAGGTCCACCCCTTGCCACTGGTACACACGGTTCCTCTGGGGATCCTGCAGGCGAGGGTAAAAATGTCACAAGAAAGTACAGCAGACCCCCAGGGACAGAGTAGTGCAGTGCCCAATTTACATATGTCAACTGAGAAATGCCTGCCTGTAATTATTCAAAACCTGTGAAGAACTGTAAGCACTTATCTGCCAGTTCTGCATAACTAGCATGCAAGAAAGCTTTTTAACCCTAGAGGTCCCATGTTGTCTATTCCTCAGCTCTACCTGCATGTTTATGAATGATGGGGCCAGGAAGCTACAAAAAACAGACTGGCAAGGTAACAAGACAAAGACATTGATGTCAGAACTAAGTGGAGCAAAGGGAAGGGAAATTTCAGCTTTCTTGACTGGCTACACAGCCTGCAAAAAGGCTTTTTTTTTAACCTGCCAAGAATGAAACTGTTGAAATACCAGTGCACAATTTGCTGAGGAATCAAATGCCTGATTTACCTATGAGTCTGAGAAATGTATATGTGTACGAGTACAAATCTAGTGGTGGGACAGGGGAATGGGGACAGCAACAGAGGAAAGTATTTCCACATACGAGCATTCAGCTGAGAGCTCTCCCTTCTTGTGTCTCTGTACTCCTAATTCTCCTGCTGAAGTCTCTCCACTACTACAGCTGTGTAATGCTCATTATAAACGGACTATCAATAATTAATCAGCTAAACTCCAAATTTCTTGTAGAGTTGCCAAATCAGCACAGTGGAGCTATTTAGTTTGATGCACCCTTTCCAGACTGCTCAGCAGGATGGTTAATGTTTAGTTTTTCATTTTCTGACCGTTCTTTGCATTGTACCCTGGCTGTCATCAAAAGTTTATTTACTCTAGAGAGGAAAGTGACTCAAAGTATGTGACTACGTGCATTTACTCCACTGAGATTTTATCTCAGGACTTAGGGGAAATGGGGATGTGAATGGCATCTCCCAGCTGGAGGTCACCAGTCAGGGGCAGAAGAGGGAGCCATCTTCCCAAGAAGCACCCTGGGAGGATGGCATAATTAATGCTCTTCATTATCAGAGTTTCAACCCTGCTGAAATGTTCACCCCGTATTGTGAATGACACTATTGGGTTTCCTTGGAAGTGTAATTCAAGAAAAAGTTTACAGCTGGGCTTGTGAACATGTTGTCATTCCTTGATGTATCTATAGGGAAGGCCAGAAAGACTGTTTGTAAATATCTGTGAAATCCAAAGAGCAGTGCTGGACTGAGAAAGAGCACTGAGAAAGCTAGAGATGGTGGTGGGGATGAAGGACATGGCCTACATAAGTTGGGTTAAACATCACAGGCAAACACCATGCTTGACATGCTAGAGCTAAAAACATAGATGGCCTTACTAGTGATTTAAAATTGAAGGCTTTCATTGTATTGATGGGGAAAAAAATGGTTACGAAATTATTCCACTTGTTAGACAAGTGGAGGCAGTGGAGAGGGTGTATTTCTTCTTGCTCCTCTCATGGAATTTCTGTACTCACTAAAGTATTATCTCAATGAAACAGAAGGGACCCCACTGGACAGCCTCAGCAAAAGGTAGTTCTGAGATGCCCTCCTCCACCTGCTAATCCACACCACACACTCTTATTTCTCCAATATTCACAGACCATCAGTGGCCCACTTGCTCTGCAACTCTGTTCTGGAAGTTTGCTGATGGGAAGAGAGAATGACAGCACTCCGATGGGGGAGGTACAAAAAAGGAGTATAGGCTGTTTCTGCCTCCCTGTTGTGACAGCTCCCCAGATCTAGACGGAGATGATGCAGAATAGAGGCAGCAACCCCACATAGGAAGGAAAAAATGACAGGACTCACTACATGGGACTCATTAATCATGCAAAGCTATTTAAAATTTGTCCATATTAATTTCAAGGTCTGTCACTGGGTCCTTCTCATCAGTCTTCAACAAGATAATCTAGATAATAATTGTAATTTTTGGATTCTCAGCTGAAAAAGTGAGTGCTTGAATAATTGACAGAAACGTCCTACTTCCTTCCTACTGACTTTTGTCTGACACTGAGATTCAACCATTTAAAAAAAAAACAGACAAAAAGATCATGCTTAGGAAGATAGGGGATGCCTACTTACAAATTTTTTTTTCTTTCGTTTTACTACCTTATTTCACAGTTTTCTACCTTCAATCACACTTGGCAGATAGAAAATCTTAATTCTGATTGGAAAGAGGAATAAACCATTCTGATACAACCTCTAGGCAAGTAAAATTCTATTCACAGCATGGCTTGCATTGATTAACTGTTTTGTTGCTAGAGCACATTCTGCAATCAAAGAGCCATTGTTGGAACTTATTTTGATGTCCAGCTACTCAGCCTTCTTTTACGCAAAGGAAAATGGTCATGTGCCCATATTTTTTCTCTTACACCTCAGCCTGAAAACACCACTGCTGGAGATAAGTACCTCTGTGCCTGCACATTCTTTTGAAATAACAATGTAGTTATCCACTTACCTGAATATAGACAATTGGAAACTGGGGAAAGAGCAAAAGAAAACCAGTGTTAGAATATTAGTCACATATGGATGAAAGTAATTTCCAGATTTGGACTGAAGGGCAGAAGAACAACCTTCTAAGAAGTCATTTGCACTCTTACCCTTTCTGTACTTGCTCTGTTTCCTTGATTCTTGATGGTTAGGGAAATCTTTTCTATATTTTAGGGCTCTGACTTCTTAGCTCACCCCAGTATAAAAACATGATGAAGTAAGAGTTTTCAAAGAACTTATTTGCATGAGGAACTAATTGTCAAATAAGCTAAAATGCAGACTTACATCCCTTACCAGTTCCTTAAAATCAGGTTCTTTTCATGGTGCTCTCTGTCCCTAAGCAAGCAGTTGCACCCACTGCCAGAAAAACTGCACATCTGCCACTTCCAATGGAAATTTGTCCCATCCATTTTTTCAGTGATGAGATCTCTGTCTACATGCTTAGCTACCAACAGTCCAAATCTGGATTTAAACACTTGTATGCTTTTGAAAAAGGGGATATGTTTTTCAGTGCATAAAGACAGGTAGAGTGTGTCTCAGAACGGAATATGAAATGGGTGATGGATGGTGCTTTAAAGGCTGTCTTCAGTGGTTCTGAATGAAGACAATAATAGTGTTAATTGGGAATTAAACCTCCTGGTTAACAACAAGCAATTAAGGCTCTACCTTCTCATTCACTGGGTAGAAGTCTTTGTCCAGAGAGACGATCCGAAACATAACTGAAGGGTGCAATGGAAAAAAAAGAAATTCTACTGTTAAATTTTTAGCCATTACCAGGAAATGTCACTGTTTCAATAACTTATAACTTATTCCATGGATCAATATGCTCTGAATAGAGATCTCTAAGTAAGGGAAGCAATTACTCCAGGCTCTTTCTCTTTCACACATTGAGAGGCAGATAAATTTAGGAGTCTAATCAGGTCTTGACTGAACTGAATTGTCCCTTGTGAATGCTTGTCCTGCTTTGTTGATTCAGGTGCAGCCAAGGGAGACTATTGCTTTGAAGTCATCCCAGTTTTGTGCCACTTATCAAATAGAACGAATTTGAGCCTGTGCCTACATCTGGCTGAGATACTGTGCCTGGAGGATGAAAAATAGGAACGACGAAGGTACCACACGCCCTAGATCTCAGCTGATGGAAATAAGATTTACTGAGAACTTTAACTTCTCCCATGAAGAGATCTGAAAACTTTTATTAAAGTATATTGCCTCTGGGGAATTAGTCCTTAAGATTTTATGCTTCATTGTCAACACCAACACAATTCCCTGTACCTGTCTGTCCGGGCTTGTAGATGGGTTTGTCTGTCTGGACGAAGACCAAGCTCTCAGAATTCTTGACCAGCACTGACTTGCGGCTCCTGAACTGCAGTGTGTCCCCCTTCACAGTCACAGTGAGAAATGTCACCGATGTGCTGTTGGATTTTGGAAGCTAAGGAGAAGGAAGAGAAGAACTGCTTTACAGATTCACCTCACTGGACTAAGCCTTTAAAAAATGGAGTATTAGGTGGGTCAGAAAGTTCCGTAAAGGGACAACAAAGACTCAGTGCATTAAGTAAGAGAAAAACATGATTATCTTCCTTGATTTCTATGCTTTTGTTTGAGAAATATTGCATCTGATCTTATTCCATTGTATCGGTGATTTATCAAAATGAAAATTCACCCAGCTTAATTAATTATGGGGTGAAACCTGCTGCTTACATTACTCACCAAACAGCCTTCTGCAGAAACAATTTGTGAATAAGCTCCAGAAGCAGGCAAATGACCTCACGGACCTCATTACCTTTAACCATTCCCCAATTTCTACAGTTTTTCATTCCACTTCAGAATTTTTCCTCTGAGGTTTATATAGACCAAACAAAACTGGGGTACATTCTGTCAGTCAAAGTTCCAAAAGACCTGTGTAAGTTTTGCATGCACAGAAATATTGTGTGGGACACAGAATTTGATAAGGGTGGAAAATTATTCTTCATAAGGCTACTACAGTTAGCTTTTCACATCAAATTAATTTTTTTTAGTTTGTCTTACCTTAGAAGTCTCTTATTTCTCATTTCTGGACAGCTTGGCGCTACTACATCGTGTCAATAAACACAACAGATCATCCCACAAGGATGAAATACTTACAAAGAAAGGGATGCAGGTGAAAACATCTTTCTCTGACACCACGTCATCAATCAAGCTCCTGTTCTCCCCCTGATACTCGAGTGTGGCACTCAGAGTCACAGTCTCATTCAGATGGGTCAGCTGAACACAGACTTTCTCAGGAGCCTCCGTGTGTATCAGGAAGGGCAATAGCACCATATACTGCCTAGGAAGAGAGGGAAGCCAGAAAGATCAGAAATGCGGAACAACGTTAAGGCAACTGTATTAAGTGAAAGGAAATTAACAAATCGGCATGCCTAATCCATTACTATCCCTGTGAATTGCAGTGCATATAACATAAACATTCATTTTATTTTGGGTTAACACATATTAAACGGCCTAAAAGCAGGAAAATGCTTGCAGTAGAAGGAGCAATTTCGATGCTAATAGAGGCTCCCTTTACAAAGAATGTTTTGTTTGGCTTCACAGCAGGGAGTAAGGACGGTTTGAAAGGTTTCAGGCTGTTAATTGAATTTTGTATATCCCACGATCTCCTATTGAGACTCAAAGGCATTAGCTAAAAACGGCTGAAAAAAATCCCACCCACTTGTCTGGCTGCTCCAGTCTTTGCCTTTCCAGGTTTCCAAATCCTTCACATGCTGAGCAGAGGTGTCAGTGCTTGCAGTTCGGGCCTTTATTAAAATGAGCACACAAAGGATTTCAGAGTGCAGTGTTTTATTGCAACTCAAGTGTACTTGGATCTTCAAAGAACTTTTGACAGAGGTCCCTCACAAAAGACCCTTAAACTATGCTGTCATTCGATAAAAGGAATCATTTTACTAATAAATCAAATTATTAATTCTGACCTTGATTAAGTGGTTAAAAGATGGGACACAAAGAGCAGGGACCAATGAAAGTCTCTGGAGTTTATGTTTGGGCCCTTGTACTTCAGTACACTGCTAAATGATCTGGGAGGTAAATTTTCAGAGAATTGTCCAGAGTAAGAACATATCTAAAACTAACTTACATATTTATGGAAGAATTTTATTATTTGGTAGGACTGAGTAGCAAAAATGGCAAATGAACTGTACACAAATGTAAAGTAATATCACTAAGTGGGCTATTACCACTCAGACTGGAGCACTGTTGATCATTATTGGAAAATTCTCATTCATTAATAAGTAACAGACTGTAAGAAAGTGTTCAGAAAGGAATAGAGGACAAATACAGCTAGGTCCATCCAGAGCTACATTATTGCCTGGGCTGTGGGCTATTTGGGAAGTCCTAAAGCTACTGTAGACGCAGTGGGACCCAGGCAGTACCTCCATTTCCTTCACCACCGGGCAATGCAATAAAATGTGGGGGGGGGCCTTGCCAGCAACTCTGCTCAGCCTGCACTGCTTCAGAAGCAGTGAAAGGAGGGAGCTCCAGCCACCCAAGGAGTGACTTACAACTTGTGACTCTCTGTGTTCTTCAGTGTTTCCCTTCTTCCACAACCTTCTCCCCATGCCTGCTTCCTCTAATCTCTTTTTCCCTGTCCCCTGTCAGTGGCACTGGCAATTTGACAACAGCATCCCGTGTACTGAAGGGACAGCGTGACCTAGTTCACGGGGAATTTGGCCTCATTTCTCTTCCTGTTCACTGTTCTTTTGAAATTTTGGCAAACTTGCAAAACTTCCCCTTAGACCGACTTTTCTGCCTTTGAAACAAAGATATAAAATATGCTGTTTATAGACAGCATATGTGTTTTGGGATGCGTTGGTGGAAAGAGCTAGATGAATTAAAGGACTTTGAGGGCTTTAAGTAACTTAGGTCACAAAATCCATGTATAGACATTCTTGACAAAAGCATCTGGGCTGCCAAAACAGACCTCAGCACCTTCCCTGCATGCAACAATCTGTTCTGATAAGAGGGGCAATGACTCTGAGAGAAGCATGCATCAAGGAGAGATAGGAGACCCTAAAGACAGGGGCTGAGGCGAAAGTTATGAGTTTGTCTATATGGAGAAGTTAATACTCTAACTTAAGGTGGAATAATGTCTGTGTGTTAACTCTCAGGTACTTACTAGAATAAGCACTCAATCAAAGAAGGCAATGAATTTCATCAGCTGAAATCCATTCCTGCCAATTCAAGTGTCATTATGACCTCGCATTTCTGACCATATGTAGTGCATCCTGAAGCATGTACACTGCATTGTAACACAGCTTACATGCAGAGCCACATACCAGAATATAAGAAAAATACCTTCTGTTGCATTCTTCCAGAATGACATAGAAACAGAAAAGCATCTCTTGCTTCATATCTCATAGAAGCATGAAGGTTTTAGTTGCAAAGGACTTCTGGATGTCTCAAGACCAACTTCTGTCCTGGAACAGGACTATTGCAAAGGACTCTACAGATGGAATTTCTACCATCTCTCTGGGTCATTTGTTCCAGTGCTGCACTAACTTTGCGAATACGTTTTTCCTAATATGTAGTCTGAACCTTAATTGTGTCTCCTGTGCAGCCAGCCACATCTGAAACAGCAGCTGCTGCTGCCCAAAGAAGTGATATCCTTACTTGCAGGGGCACAATAAGCCAGTCTTCATTGGAAGTTTAACTTTTGCTGTCATTTCAAGGGTAACTTCCCTTCTGTGTTGTACACAGGATTTGATCTATCCTACACCACTTAAAACAAAACCACTACCCTTATACTACCTAGCAATTCACTGTTCAGACTCCACTGCCTCCCTACTGTGTTCCTATCTTCCTTCTGTTGACCCCAACAACAGCCCTGACTCTCCCACTTCTCTCAGCTTTTCCTCCTTTTTCTTTCCCCAAATGGAGTTCAGTCAGGGATAAAGACAGCCTACAAGAAAGATGGAGAGAGACTATTTACAAGGGCCTGTAGTGACAGGACAAGGAAGAACGGCTACAAACTGAAAGGGAGTAGGATTAGATCAGATATTAGGAAGAAATTCTTTACTGCGAGGGTAGTGAGGCACCAGAACAGATTGCTCAGAGAAGTTAAGGATGGCCCATCCTCGAAGTGTTTAAGGCCAGGTTGGATGGAGCTCTAAGC
This sequence comes from Serilophus lunatus, assembly GCA_013399895.1. NCBI lineage: Eukaryota > Metazoa > Chordata > Aves > Passeriformes > Eurylaimidae > Serilophus > Serilophus lunatus. Next base: position 867,902 of record VXBA01005705.1, on the reverse strand, counting down.
AACTTGGTCTAGTGAAAGGTGTCCTTGTCCATGACACGGGGGTGGAATGAGATGATCTTTAAGGTTCCTTCCAATGCAAGCCATTCTATGGTTCTATGATTCTACTTTGCCTGTATGTCTGAACAGTATGGTTTCATACCCTTTTGCCCTGACGTTCGTCGAGAATGAATTAAGATTACTTAATCTTAATTACTTAGCTACATCAGATTTCTGTAGGGAGACCAGAGAGCTCTGCCTGACCCCAAACCAGGCCTGGCTGGCTGATCTACCCCAGAAGCATCCAAATAGGGCAGATGAGTGAGGGGTTGATGGTACACTGTGAATCAAGAGTTCTTCAGGCTGAGCCAGTCACTGCTCCACCTCTGATGACATAGGAAGTGGCCGCAGCAATGCTGCACCTTCTGCTACAGCTGCTAGAGCTATGGCAGTGCTTGTGGGCATGAAATCTCTGCAGCAAGCATTATGAGACCTGCATGTGTGAGAACTGCACTTCTGTCAGCACAGCAAGAGAAACTGTGTGTGACACCAGACAGGATCTGAAGAGGGAGACTGCTCCCATCCAGACTAGAGACTTCAAAGCAACACTCTTTGGGTTGGGCATGTCAGATTCCATCCCAGAAGTGCCATTCCAGGCTGCCCCTCTACTCGGGGCCATCAGCAGAGTTCGTGCTGCAGCCATGCTACTGGTCTGCAGAGTCCTGGCATGGATGCCCAAGGGAGGGTGCTGGCACCAGATTCCATGCCGGAGGAAGAGAATCTAGGTCACAGATCCTCTTTGAGTACAAGTACATCTGATGCTGCCAAGGGAAACAAACTGGCAGGAGAAAGGGGAACAAACTGGCTTGAAAGCAACGGGAGAACGTGGAGAAGTAACTCAGTGATCGAAACAAGGATATTCCAGGAAAGGTAAGTACCTGAGTTCTGTCATCATGCCCATAAAACCCCAGGCCCTGAGAGGTTTTTAGGCAGAAACACACTTAGGCAAAGATGTTGTGAAGATCCAGGTCTGGACTATCAGGCAGCTGCAGCGCAGAACTGTGGGCACTGGAAGAGACTGGAGGGTGGGGGAAAGGGGCTGGAAGGGGGGCACTGGCAGAGATGGCAGTGGGGAGGGGTCCCAGGGCTGGACAACCACGGGTTTCCAGGGCGCGAGTGGGGAGCACTGACAGATCTGTGCAGGTAGCTAAGGGCTTGATTACTAGTGGGATGCAGGGCAGAAATGGAAGAACCTGGCAAACAGGAAGAAAGAAATCTGAAGGAAAAGGGAGCACTAAGACCCTCCTCCCCCCTCCGCATGTGCAGCTTACGGTTCTGTGTTGGCAGAGGTATTTCCAGGAAGGAAGAAGAGAAGAAGGAGGAAGATATTTGGTTTGCTGGGCAGCTTGTTCTTCCCCATGGTGCGGAGCAAGTCGTGGTGAGTGAAACAGAGACTCTGTCTTTCCGGTGCTGCTGTTTTCCTGCACCTTCTAATTCTCCTCCACTCTCTGCTCACTCAGCTTCTTTATAACTGCTCTCTGCAAACAGCCAAGGGGCTGGAGGAGATAAAGGCTGGGGGCCAGGCCCCATCCGGAAACAGGGAGAGGCAGTAAGGAGGAGCTGGAACAGAGGGACAGTATTTGGCCAGAGACTCTGCAAGTGGGGGAAGGGTATTTATTTGGATAATGCTTATATTAGAAATCTTTGAATGATTCATAGCGTTTTCCTTAACCCATCAGAAATCCTCAGTGTTTGGGATATGAGCTATGATCAACACAGGGTAATATTCCCTGAAGGCAGTATCCAATCACATCGCTCTGATGTGGAGCACCCTGATATTTTAAACCAAAAGCGAGGCTTATAGGTATTTTAAGACCAAAGAGAAACCTACAGACAGAAACTTTTCCCATATCATGTTAACACAATATTGCCAGTTTGCTGACATAGTTGCCACGGGTTAGATAAATAATTTGTTGGGAATATAACCCAAAATGTAGCGGGGCACTTGTCTGAATATGGAAATGTATTCTGTTTCTACACTGAATATGCACAAATATTACACAATGCCATTGTGAGACATCCCTGTCTTCCCAGAATGTTGGTTATCTTCCATCAGTGTCACCTGGAGTGCAGATGTTCCAGGTGGCTTCTCCTTCCCTTGGCCAGATTCAGATCTGTGCTGCTCTGAGACATGTTTGTAACAGAAGTCACTTAGAAATAATGCTGTTCACTTAACTTGTTCTGTAAACCTCTGGTTGTAGAGGCTTACCTAGAAGTTGAATTTAGTAAGGGAAAAAGGTTAGCTAAATTCCAACAGATCATTCTACAGAAATATTCAGCCTAAAATGTAGGCAATTCTTGACCAGTCTAACTAGGTGGGATGTTTGCACCAGTCCATGGAAAATTGCTAAAATTGCAGCCATAGGGCGGCCAACCTTCCAGTGCTGTGTAGTGAAAGGATTCAGTAATACTCTTTATAGAGATTCATGGTCCCTGTGAAGATTTCTGTTGCATACAAATAACTCAGAAGAGAAAATGCTGCGGCATAAATCATCTTGAATGTGTGAAACCACATTAATGGCAGAAGTTTTCTGTTGTGTGCAAGGGAGCTTATTAAATCACAACAGCAAAGGCTGTTTGCTATTTGTCTGAAGATAAAGCTTTGAAAAAGAGTGAATGTTAAGACTCAGTGTTAGCTATGATAGCATGTTTCGACTCTGAGGTAGTAGCCAGAAAACTGCAAGGAAAAGCAGTGCAAAGGACCAGAAGAAATGTCTGTGGATGAAAGAAAAGTTAAGAATGGTATTCAAAAATCAATAGAGTCTTGTAGAATAAAGTTTATCACCTTTTATGAATGACAAAAGTTAGGAAAACAGGAGGCAGCCAGTGTCTGTTGGTGGGAAGTATATTTATGTCATATGGAGACAGAATGAATATGTACTCATGCAAACCAGAAGATTTAGCAGACTATTAATTATAGAAATACTGATAAAAAGAATGGATTGTGTAACTACCAAGTAATAAAAGCCATAAAAATCTTTCTCCAGAAATTCCCCATATCATCTGTCCTCCCCCATCTTTTACTTTAGTAAATAACTTGTGCAAAATATTGTTTTTGAAAGGAATAGTGTCCCGGGTATTTGCTGGAAAACATGACTCATACCAAGTTGCTTGTTGTCATTTAGGCTGCTGAAAACTAAAACCAAAAAACAATATGAATGGACAGATGCAAGGTACACTTTAAAGATGAGTATATAAAACCAAAATTCACAGATCTACAACATCAAACCCAGTGATTCAAAGTGGTATTTGCTATCATCTTCTTCCATGAATTTACTATTCACAAGGTATAACACACTTGCTTCTCAGTCCCCTAGGGACCTTTCACCAACTCTCTGACACCTCAATTCCCACTTTGCTCCACAAGCACTATCCACCCTATTAGCTCAGTCATTTGGTGCTTCAGCTGGTTCCTCTGTCACAAAGCTCATAACAAGTAGCCTGAACTTGTACTTAGCCTGAAAGCTTTTGGGTGCTTTTGTAGTCCTGAAGGAGAGATTGTGTGTCTGAAACACTGGATGCTTCTTCCAACAAGGCTATCTAGTCTAATAAAATAGATCACTGCTGAAAAAGGCACACAATGTCTTTGCTGTACATGGGGATGGCTTCAATGACCTGTCATAATTTTACCCACAGAAAAGGTATTTCCTCTTATGATAATGCTTCATATGCATCTGAGGCCACTGTGCACCTGGCAGACCAAGAAAAAAATCTGTATATGTCCAATATCTTTAGCGACTGGTCCCAATATTAAGCTGGTAAGAAACCCAAGTGAATCATTGTACCTAACTGTTGATCACAAGGAATTTAAATTATTCCATATCACAGTAAATCTAGCCAAAATCCCAAAATCAAATTTATTATATCCTTCCAAGCAGAGGGAATTTCTATACTAAAGGACATCAATTAATTTTGGTTCTTCCTGGTTGAAAAGAAATTATTACATATGTTTACTCTCACTTTCAAAGGTAGCACATGTTTTGGCTATTCCATAGGAGGTTTCTGAAACATATATTTTCAATGCTAAATTCAAACTATAACATTATTCTGAAATTTCATTTTTTTTCCAAAGAACATTTGGGAAAACTAGCTTAATTCTAGATAATTTTCAGAGAGATTACAGTAATATGAAAGTAAGCTACATGTGCTGACACATTGGGTTTCCATTACAGGTATTATCGTACTGAAATGGAGCAAGACACCAGGTCAATAAAAAACAGATGCCATGAGAACACTTCTACTTTTCCCGAAAGTATCATTATTACTATTTTGTATTATTTTAAGCATTCAAGTGTCCACAATATTTCCTTTATTCTGCAAAGTTTCCTCTAAGCCATACAGTCTTCTCAGCATTGCCTAGCAAAAATGACACAAAAATGTGATGTGTCCTACACTTCCAACTTTATGACTACTATTGAAAACACATTTTCCCTTGAAAATAAAGTAGGATATTGAACTGTGTAATTTTAACCACCTTAATCCAATTCTGGTTTACTTTCCTCTGACTTCTTTCCAGTTTCTATTCTTTAGCTTTGTGGATCACTGCCAACTGTCCAGCAACAGAGTGGCTCACTGGTGACTGCAATTGCAGGAAAAAAAGATGTATGTGAATAAGTGTAAATGCTCTCAGTATCATCACAACAGTATTATATTCGGGAATCCTTCTCTGCCACAAAAATCTTAAACAGTTTTGGAACCTGTTATCAGAGGTTGATAATCCCAAGAAAGGCGCTCCCTTCTTTAATATATTCTTGTTCTGTCTCCTCAACGACTGTAGCACAACACTCAAACCTCAAAGACAGAGCAAAACAATAAACTGAACTTCATCCTTTGCCTTTGAAGAACAGGCATGTGTTAAAAAGCTGAGGAAATGTTTCTTGAAAACAATGATATTTTGTCTAAGGTGGTCCATGCGCTTTCACCAAAGAACCCCTGTTGGAAACTAGCAGCTATAGCAAAGGAATGTCTCTCTCCTTACATTTTTCTACAGTTTACATCTACCTACATACTCTTTGTACGGTGACAGGTGAAAAAAGAGGCACTGTAAAATTGGAGACTTATATTAACAGCTCTGGTTAAAAAAATTGTGTTAGCCGTTCAGCTAAAGGCTGACAAAATACTTCGGAAGGAAAAAAAAAATCAGTATTTTTATTTTAAAGGAAATCCAAATAATTATATTAGTTTTCCAAGCCTGTGTATCTAAATCAAAGAAACCCAAAGCAATTTATTTCAAATAACAAAAAAAGTGTGACAAGAAAAAGTATTGTATAAATCAGTAGAACTAACAGCAACACCTGAAGAAAAAAAAAAGGGGTTATTATTGTGTGGAAGACAAAATATTTCACAGGCCATAGTGAAGAGAAGGTCCTCTATCAAAAAAACATCAGACAATATGAACAAGCTGCAACAAACAAAAAAAGGAAGAGATGCAATGAAATGCAATGCCATAAAAAGGCTTCATCAGCTAAACTTCAAATGAAACTGAAAATCTCAGAATGAATAAAGATAACCCACTTTAGTTGCTTGTTGAATATCTTAATCTGAGAGAAAGCCCTGGTAGTAGATGAACTGTTCCCTAGACACAGACAGCTGGGCTGCCAAATATAGCTCATATTTCTGTGGTGTAATATGAACAAATTTGTAAATTCAGGCAAAGGTACCAATGAATTACTCTTGTTTTAATGCACTTTGTAGATTAAATTGCAAACCAGATTGGTAGCTGCATTTTATAAACAGTCCTGTGATCGTATTTTGTGTGATGTAAGGCAGCCCATTTGTAGGGTAAGTCCTACATAAAGTAGTATTTATCTGCCTTCTCAGTTATATTAAAAGAAACATCATCTCTATGTATGAACTTGTTCTTTTCTTAAAAGAAATCTATGCTGTATGTTGAAAAAAAGTCTATAACCAATGTTGTTAACCTTTGGGCATGAGAGACCTACAGTGTATCTGTCTGATAGTTACAGTGCACAGCACGCACACAGTAGGATCAGTTGTTGAAATCCCACTATTAAATCCATGAAAGGTAATTAGTGAAAGAGATCTAATAATTTTAAAATATATAAATAAAAAACTATTTTCATGTTCATAGATTTTTTATATTATAGAGAAATGAAGATAATCCCTGATGTAGTAATGAATGACAAGTTATTTTCATTTATACTTTTGTACTACTCATACTATTGCCAAGGAAGGCTGGAGAAAAAACCAAACTATTTACCAATGTGTCTGAGAACAGAACTTGGGACAATTAACTATGCTCTTTTTGAGTCATATAAAAAGATATACTAAGTGCACACAGAATTTGTGTTTAGCTTTAGCTGTTGTGTACTCCCTTTCTCCTCAGATGAGGTACAGGCATCTCATGAAGGTCCTATCTGCTGGCCCTGAGGTTGATTCAAGTCTGGTTGAATGGCACTGGAGACAGACTTTCCTGAGTGATGCATAGTGGCTGGAGCAGAAGCAATGGACCAAGCTACAGAGAAATGCTGAGCAGATGGAAGGAAAAAAAAACTTGCCCCGAGGGTTATGTGAAAAATAACAGGTATCCACAGGTGTCATGAGTTATCCATCCCCAGAGACCATCCAAAAATCCAAACTTCATAGCACAAGGCCATGAACAAGAGTGCCAGTGTAGGAAAAGGTCATACTTCGACTGTGTAGGCATTTCAAAGATTCTTCTCACTTGGATTTAATGTTCATTTAGCTGTTAAAAAAAGGGAAACCCTAAATCAATGCCCCCTCTGAACAGCTTTGCTAGAAGAAGGGAGCAGAAAGTGGTGGCACAGACCCTGCTGTGTTAGTCTGCTACAACACCCACTTGATGCAGAGGTGTGCAAAGGGTCTCACTCCTCAGCAGTGCTGGGGGGGAGGTGCTGGCCCGACACTGCTGGCCTCAGGCCCAGGGCCTGCTCTCTGAGCTGAGGTGGCTGAAAGGAAAGGCTTTATGCTTAGTTCAGTTAATGACTTGCAAGGTAACACAGGGCTAGCCCACTGGGCTTTCTCTGCGCTACATCCAAGCCAGATGCTGTTCAGTACCTCACACACAGTCTTTCCCCAGTGCAGAGAGGAGCTGGGATTCAGCTGCTGTGTTTGTCCCGTTGGAGATGGAGGATGCTACAGGAAAGCCAGACAAGAAGGTCCTAAAGGAGTATGAGGCAAGGAAATCAGATATTCTTGTGTTTAATCCTTTACATGGCACCTGTGCTTTGTTCTGTTACCTCTTGCTCGGAAAGACAAAGCTGGTCATATTTGACTTCTCAGGTCAGGGAAAGGTCTATGAGCCATGGCACTGTAACACAGCTGGAGGACATAGTATTTATCAGGACCCTTTTGCACACAGCGTCCTGCTACAGAGCCTGCCATAGCAGCATTGCACCACTTCATTTCCCACATGTTTTGGGATATCCTGGACTGGATACAAGTGGTTGTAATGCAACAGGACAAGACCAGCCTAAGTAGCCAGGGGCTCTGAAGAGAGAGCTGTACATCCCACACTCCTCAACTCATGAGATTTCTCAGATCAGCTTTAACATGGCACAGACCTTGGGTCACTGAGTAAATGTGGACATGCCTTAACAGGCAGAATAGCAAAGGGAATAGCAGTGGGGCCCAGAGGTGGTCACTTCTGGTTAAATGAAGTAGAAAACATGTGGCATAGTTATGCAATTGCTTCCAGTAATAAATCAGCCTTAACCTCCCTGTGGGGAGTGAGCCAAAGAGTAGGAGGCTGAAAAAAATGTGCAAGGTTAGCACTTTAGCAGCATGCACACAAAATCTCGTCAGAACACTGTGTATTCCCTTCAACTCTGACCATCATGTTCAAGTTTACTCTCCCTTCAGTCTCAAACAAGAATTTTAAATCTCCCAGCTGTCAGGTTACATACACAGTGCGACAACACGGGATCCAGAAACCCTGCGGAAACCATATTCTTAAGGGAGATCCTGGTTTGCCCAGCAGGAATGTTGTGGTGGCAGAAATGGGGAGCAGAGGACCTCAGGACAGGATCAAAAGGCATCAGGAGATGAATGTGCTGAGCTCACAGGAGCATCAGAAATGAAGAGAGTGAGAAGTTTCCTTGAATGAGTCTATTAGGTCCTGTATTCAACGTAATGCCTTGCTTTTAGGGCTTTCTTGACCCTCAAAAGGTTGAGCCGAAAAAAGCTTTCACTTGCTTTGAGCTACAGGATTAGTTTACACAATACAGTTTCTTCACCTGAAAAATTGTGAGAAAACTTTTCATTGTTGCCCTGAATAACAAGCTAAAATATAGGAGTCGTGTCTCAGAAAGCCCATTTCTGATGTTATGCATCTCACAGACAGTGGCGTCAGAGATGTGACCATGCTTCTCTGTTATCTGCCTGATTAATCAGATGGTGGTGGTCATCTAAATGCAGACAGAGCCCTACCTCCCTAATAGTCCACCATGTAGGTTGTGAATGTACTCAACAAAGAAATAATCAGAGAACAAGGCTGAGTTGTTTCCTCAGAGACATCTGACTGAAGGTTCATCTGGCACATTTTTGGTCATCTTTAATCAGTGTATTGGTTGGTCATTACTCACATTTTATATTTCATATGTGGTTAGAAGAAGAACTGAACATCTGTAAAATAAAAAAATCATAGAGATGAGGTCTTGCTGTGCCATTGTTTAATAAATTGGCACTGTTACTTGTGACTCTGCAAAGATCACAAAGGATTTGAACCCAAAGATGTAGCCAAATTCCCTGGACCAAGGACTCTTGTTTAACAAGAGTGCTAGCTAAGCAATTGAGAGGCCTAAGCAAGAGAGTGGATGTTCCTGTCTTGCTCAGTCCACAATTAATATACTTGCTTTAGTTTCATGTGTGTGACACAAAACATAGAGCTGAAACATGACATCAAGATTCCAAAAATCTTGAAGGTGTTGAAGTGTGTCTGAAGAACACTGCTGTTTCATGTGGCAAACAGGGAGACATGATCTACCTGTAAAAATAGAGAGGAAGAGTTTGAGCATGGGATGATTATTAGATCTGACTGCAAACAGCATAATTGCTGTTTGAGTGAAAGGATAAAATTGGGTAATAAACCTTACATTTTCAGCATGCAGAGGAAGAGATTGCACTGGGAAATGTGCACTTGATGTTTAAATATTCAGGTTTGGCCTAACAGGAAGAGAAGGCTCCAAAAGAATGGAAAAAATGCACCTTTTTTTTTTCTCCCTCGGGACCTTGATTCCTCTAGAAAATGATGTTTGGCAGAACAGAATAACATTTGGCCAGATCTGAGGGGATTTTTATGAGTTTCATGTGAGATGCTGAAACCTCAGTTTAATTGGCCTTAAATCCCTCAGAAAGATACACATCCGGCGTCCACATCCACTCAGACTGCTCTCTTTTTCAACCTTGTCACTGTAGTTATTGATTTCTTTTGCTTTAGTCGGGTCTGATGCTCATGTAAATCGAGTCGGTTGCTACAGTTCGGGGCGTGTCAGGAAAACTAAATTCACAGCCTTTTTCGCTTCCCTCCTACCACCAGTGAAGTTTTAATTTTTGAACTTTGCATGGAAATCGGCACTCTAGCCGAAGCTGTGCCCCACAAATTCCTCCTCAGTGGAACTTAACAAAAATGGCTTTTCATAACATTAATATCGCGCATATCCTGCACGGCGCGATTCTAAACCTCTATTTATTTACTTGGTTTTTCAAAAGAAATCGATTCGGGAAGAGGGGTATTCTGTGTTCACATGATGATTAATTTTCACCGCGAGGCTGGGGGGGGCGGGGAAAGAAAAGCAAGTCCGCGCGTGGCTTTAGCGAATCGCCCGGCGAGATGGATCCTTTCACAAATCAGCACCTGGGCAGTTTGCGTGGACGCTGCGATGCGTGCGGAGAGCTTACCCGGCAGGTCCCATCTCCCCGCCAGGGATGCGCCGCTCCCTGCCCCGCTCCCTGCCCCGCTCCCGCCCCGCTCCCGCCCCGCTCCCTGCCCCGCTCCCCGCCCCGCTCCCTCCCCGCTCCCGGGAGGCGGGCGGCGCGGAGCCAGGGCGCTGCCTGGCGGGCGAGCCAGGAGCCGCGCCCGTGGGAGCCCAGCTCTGTCTCCCGGGAAGAGGAGCAGCATCCGTGCTTCTTCTCCCCAGCCCTCCCGATGCTACATCGTCTCCAGCCGCTCCTCCCCGTCCTTTTTCCCCTCTGCTCCGGTAGTGCCTGGCTCACGCTGTTCCCACCCGTCTGCCAGCTGCAGCCCTGTAGTGTTTCGTTTCTGCAGAAATCACCATGGTTCCAAGCGTAACAAAGATAAGGGATGACAAGAGGTGCATCAGGGATCTCTTTTTGATAAACTCTGATCAAACTCTGGCAAGGTGAGATCCAGGGTGTGGGACCAGGCACTCGCCAGGACTGGACTACATTCTGACCCTTTCTTCACCCTCTACTCTACTAAGCATGATGCAGAGTTACTCTATGATGTCCTATGATGTCCATACAGAAATGCCTACTGTTATAGCACAGGGGCAGAGGCAGTGCCCTAACAGGGCTGGGGAAAGGTGGAGGGCTGTTCAGCAGCCGTGAGCAATGGGGCCCACACTCTGGAGATGACAGGGACTCTGAACATGTTGCATTTTGCAGTAGTTGCCCAGAGGGATGGAGGAGTACCTGCTGCAGTTGGGAGGGAAAGCTTAACGCTGGCGGTAGCATAGATAGGTTCCTCTTTTCATCCCCCCCAGTCAACAATTGTCATAGAAATGTCTGTTCTGTGGCACTGAAAAAAACCAACCAACCAAAAAAGCGTATACCTAATGTAAATTGGACGTTTATTGATGGAAAGGCATACATGATTTTGCTACAGATCTGAAGAGATGTGCTGTAAAAGGAAACAGAATGAGACACTAGCTCAAATAATCACAGAACTCCACTGTGATTCAGAAGGTGAAATGGCCTTTTCTAGGACTTCATAACAGAAGAAAATAGGGTACTTGACCACTTGCTCAATATTCATGATGGTCCTGCAGGGGAAAATCTGAAAGAAAATAACCTCAATGGGAACAAACCAGCAGCTGCAAGATAAAAAATATAGGTATTTCTTTTTCAAGATACAGGGTAGCCAGTTCCTTCTGTGCAAAACAGACAAAATCTGCAACAAGGTCTGGCAGCAAGCTGTGCCTGTACTCCTTAGAAACTGCTCAGCAGAATAACTACCAACATAACTGCTGTGCTGAGCAGGATGCAGTCCTGAACCTCTTCTATAGTAAGGCAGTATCATACTTCTGATTTGCTTAACATACTGCCTCCATGATTCATGCCACCTTGTGTTCTTCTCAGATAATATATTAACTGTCCAGGAAAAGGTTTCTGTAAGTCCATGTGAACACCTTTCCTGTGAAGCATATGCTTCAGAGAGGAAACTTTCAAGGATAGGTACTCATAAAGTGTTCCTTGCAACGTGTTCATGCTTTTGAGGAAACTTTGAAGATATTTCCCAGGCTCTCCATTATGCTGCACTTTGGCTTTCATTCTAGAAGCTAAGCTTTTCCCATGAACAGCAACACGATTTCAGCTTGGAGTCCTGCTGCCACAGTACAGGACCTGTCTGTCTCTGCCTGCTCCCTAAGAAACCTCGTGGAGACCTTATTTCTTTGAGAAGAGCTACAGTTTTATTCATCCTTCCAATCCCTTTGCTCTTCAACTTCACTTCACTTCCTTACTGGCTTGGGGTTTTTTTCTGGCTTCCACTTACCTGTTCAAATCAGTAGTCCATTTCTGCAACAACTTCTTTGCAAGGTGATGTATACTGAGCAACAGCATACTCTTCTGGAGAAGAAGGAAATAAATGTTCCTGTTAGCATGGACATCACTTCCTACACCTTTCCCTGAAGATGGATATACATTATGCACACTTGAGCTGGAGATCCTCAAAATGTCCTTCAATCTGGTGCATGCATTTTTGTAACTTTCCACCTTGGGCATGAGACCAAACTCACTGAGGTAAAATGAATCTCTCCCCTGGCCCTCGATTTAGATACTGATGGAGTTCAGAGGAGTGTTTGTTCTAGCAGGGCTGGTTCTGAGTCTCCCTTAATGCACACAGTATTTCTTCTGTCCCTCCCCCAAACTTCATGCTGGTTGAAATCAAAGACCTACCTGTTTCATAGTAATCATAAATCTGCACAGGAGCTGGTTTGGGATGGGTCACTAAAAAGTCCTGCTCAACTGAGAAAGTGATTTTTTTCCTTTTCCTCTGTGAGATCTTCAAATGGAGGGAGAGAGCTCACGTTAGTCTTTTTATTTGTACAACACCATGTGGAGCAGACAAGGGTAGTAACTGAGAGATTGCATATTCCAAATCCCATTAAAGTCACATACGAATTATGGGACAGACATTATCTGAAAAATGATTGAAGAGCCTGAAGTGAAACTGAGCTGAAGAGTTATAGGTTTGCTATCCTGCTTGTATTTCCTGATCCTGTAATTTATTATACATCCCATCAGAAGGGGGAAAAGTTGTCCAAAAGGATTGAGTTGAATTCTCCATGATCTCCTAGTGGCCAGGAAAATAAACTCTAGTTTTCCAATCCCTCTCATTTCAGACATGAACATTATGTGCCATAAAGAAACTGGGAATCAATTTACAATGTACATCACTGGGATATCGGTTTCTGTTGTTAGTTCTACAGGGCCTTGAGCACATTTGCTTTTACATTTACTATGTAAATTATGATTCATGTTAAATTTTGTAGTGAACTAGTATAAAAGAAGAAATGGAAATCTTTCCAGAAGAGAATGAATGCAGTGTTTCCTGTCGTATTTGAACGACTGAGGTTTATGTGAAGCGTACTAAGGAGGCATACACATAAGGGAACCTCTTTTTTGGTGTTCATCTGCTTTTGACTAAAAGAAGAAAGAATTTGGATTAATTTCTATGTGCTTTTTTCTGATTAACTTTGTTTTCTAGTTGCTAGAAATGTCAGATGTCAGTTTGAAGCTGTTTGGAAGGATGGGATGTTACATGCAGCTTGAGAAGATGTAAGCACCTTAGTGATTACACAGGAAAACTGATGAAGAAGAGAACATGATAAATGCATCTTACAGAGTGTATCCATACTGTAGTTGTATCTATTACATGCTGTCTTCATTCTTTGTGGTAATCAAATAGACAATGACCAGAACTTACATTTTGCAGATAAAGGAGAACGTGATTTTTCTTGTTTTCTACTTGCATCACTGTATGACTGTCAATGAGCTTTAAAACAAGAAAATAGAGAGAAACATAAAACGTTGAAAACCAGGTGCTACCTCAGCCCTCACCACTGCATAACTGTGGTATTCATTCCTCTCCTAATCAAGGATCAAGGGCTGGTAGCTGATTTTTATAGTCCAAATGTTTCTAAATAGATGTAAAGAATGGAGAAAAACTACAACTTGACTTAGATGGATGTAGGAGCACTTCTCACACGCACAAATCACCGCAATTCATTTGGGGAATACTGCCTGTCTCCAGTGTGATATATTTTTCAGGGCTAGTCTGACAGGTTTCTCACCCTTTCCCTACTTGGGCCAGTTCCTCCCCAGTTGCAGCTGCCTGCTGGTTAGTCTTGAGCTGGAACCCTTTCTAGTTTTCTAGTTTTTAGTGTGTCTGTGTGTCCAAAACCCCTTGTAGGGCATTCTCTGCACTCAGTAATGAAGACAGTGTAGCCATGCAAACACCTCACAGGGTTTGTGGCTGAATGATTCTTAACTGCACCTCTGTTTTTGTCACAACCAGTTTTCTCCTCTGTCACTGCAGAGAGTAATTTAATTTGTTCCTATAATTTACCTTATCCAGGGAAGATTTAACAGGAACAAAGCCAGAGAGCATCTTCACATCAATAATGAGCATGTTGGAGCTGCTGCGCTTTCCTGTGTAACTGAAACAACAGAGGCCCCTGTCAGTGTTGACTGTACCTGGAGAAGCAAACTTCAGCTCCCTGCTCTTGACTTCATGCAGCATGGAGAGGCTGGTGTGAATCACACGTGCTTGCTGACTGGCTCCAGTGGGAGACATTGGTGGGGCCCCCAGCACGAAGGGGCCAAGTATATGCTACCGTCATCAGTTACCGTCACAGGGTCTTTTGGGATATTGTGTTTTACAGGCTGATATCATCAACATATTGATCAGCTCATGGTTCTAAACTTCATAAGCAGAACTGAAAACACACAGCAATGTTCTCTGCATGTCTTGTCATCTGTGGAGCCAGCTTGCTGATGGCACATTACCTGCTTATGAGGACAATATCAAATTTTGCTGGTCGATCCAGTGAGCAGGAAGCGTTTGATGTCTGTACTGAAAGCAGAAATCCAAAGGCCCCCTCTGGAAGGTGAATGTTGTATCTCAGTGCTGTCTGGAAGAGGAAAAAACTCATTTTTTCAAGTGTGCCAAGGATTTTTCTTCATATTCTAAACCCAGCTTTTCTGGAAATGTTGCTCATAGTTTTATGTGGAAGATCCTTGCTTAGATCCATGCTGAACACATCAGACTTTTGCTTTTTAACAATGAAGGTGCAGAATCGCCTCCCAGAAAGAAACCAGATAAGGATTAGAAAACATTCTTTTTCCATGCCATAAATCCACACGAATGTAAATGTGGGATGAGTAAAAGAGTGTTTAAATGATGTGGGGAAATCAAGTAATTAGGAAAAATAGAAGTTGGCTAGGAAATCATCAGACCCGTGGTTACATTGTATGCAGAAAGCGAGACACAATGAAGAGAAGAGCAGACATTTACTTGCATAAATACGCATCCACTGCCATTCACTGTTAGGCTGTAGCTCCCAGGGACCTCAGGAAGGGGAGTCTGTTGCAGCAGGAGCCTGTTCTCATTGTTGACATTAAATACCTTTTCAAAAGGCTTTTGGGAAGTGATCTTGACTCCATTTTGTGTAGCAGAGTTGTAGGTAGCTTCACCATAAGCAGCAAGGGCTTGAAGAGCAATGACTGTGTCCTGAAGAAAAAGAAAATAATTAAAGATGATAAGCTACAAAGCATGACCAGTGCAGAGCAGATCAAAGTCAGGGTTCCCATATGACTCAGAGTAGCTTCATCCTGGCTAAAGAAATTCTGAATTTGTGTATAATCCCATGGTTCCCATACAAAAGGAGCCACTTCATTCTGTCATGTATGTTTTAGGGTGAAAAAAATCCCTCT
Source organism: Serilophus lunatus (assembly GCA_013399895.1). Taxonomy (NCBI): domain Eukaryota; kingdom Metazoa; phylum Chordata; class Aves; order Passeriformes; family Eurylaimidae; genus Serilophus; species Serilophus lunatus. The sequence continues at coordinate 852,710 of VXBA01005705.1, read as the reverse complement.
CCTAATGTGAAGGTCTCAGAATATAAAATCTGAGCACTAGAGCAAGCTTGTAGAGTTTTTCATAGGGTGAAGCCCATGTTTTCTGTGGAACTACACAGAACTTCTTGGTCATATAACAGCTGGAACTTGGTGTTTCCTAGGCTCATCCCTGACACAAATATCTATATTTGTTGCTAGTCAAATTACTCTTGTATGGCTTTAACCTTTCTATAATTAAGAGGGGGCGGGGGTAGGGAGCAAGTATTTTAGTCTCTGTATATTTGAGACAAGAGAAAGCAGAAATAAGTCCAGGTAGTCAAAGCCTTGCTGGAATCTTGAAACAGTGCCCCAACTCCTAGGACTGGCTGGGGAGCGAAAGGTAGTTTTGGCACCTGTGTAGAAGAGAAACCTCCATAGGCATTCTGCTGCCTGATGATCCACTGCACAATCCCTGAGGCCTTTGTGAGATCCTCTTTATTCCGGTTGGGTTTGCAGAGCAATGCCAATAGTACATAACTGGTGATCTCAACTTCAGCTGATGGGGCATGGTCAAGGAAGGAGGGAGATTCTTCTGAGGGAGACCTCTCCTCTTGTTCCCAGTGCTGTGAACCATCTGAATAAGCAAAACGAGGCTGAGAAACAACTAGGATTGATTACAGATGTCACTACTCTATGCTGTCTTGGAGGCTTAGTGCATCCTGGCCTCTTCCTCAAGGGTACTTTACAGACCAAAGGATGGACTGTAGATTAACTCCATAGGTTATTTGTGGAGTATGGTTCATGTGCACATATTCTCAATATTGTCAGGGTTAGACCATCAGTAAGATCTGTTCCTTCTTTCCAGTTCCCAAATTCCCCAAATGACTGAAACTCACCAACTTCTTTTGCCGATTTCTGTAACTCTTCAAGGAATGATTCGCACTTCTCTGCCTTGCCAGCTAAGCAGAAAGCATAGGCCATGAGTGCCTGAGTGTAAACATCACTGATACTCTTCTCAGATGCAGTCTCCAGACAAAAAAAGGCATTTCGGATTACAGGGTACTTAAAAATGAAAAAAACACATGGGTCTAATTCAGGACAGTAGTCTTCACCTGGTCAAAATTTTTTTTTTCTTTAAACCTGTGCTTCATCCTGTCACTATTACAGCAATGAGAATGCGACTTCAGCTTGTATAACGACTTCGGGATAGAGAATATAGAAGTTTTCAAGGAGGGATTTCATGTGAAACATCACACAAATCAAATAGTTTTCAATCATGTTCTTGAAGAGTTTGGTCTATAAACAGAAGACTGTTCTGTTTCTTTCACAGGTAATTCCTTCTGCTCACCTCCATGCCAATATTTCACTCTGCACTTCTATAGTCAAGTTTGTTTTCTTGAACAAATCTAGCCTAATAGTCTCTATCGCAATGACTTTTTTGTGAGGTTGTACTAGGTTTACATCCAGTAAAAATATGTAGTTTGACCTTGTGTCCTCACTAATGCACTAATCAAGAAAGTCCTCAGAAAGGATATAACAAGTTGGAGGCTAACTCATATGTTAAAGTCTAAGATCATTGTAGTGTCCTTTGTATTAGCAACTTTTTGAAAAGAAGAGATCAGCTTTTGCACTGATGGACCTTTGCTTTTCCAACAAAACTTTTATTTCCATTTGTTGTTTTTATAGGTTTACCTGCAATAACTTACTTTCTTGACTGGGCCATGCCATAGTGTGAGGGTTGCTACCTGTCATGTGTGGGTTACTAGCTGCCAAATTTTTATTGGAAACTAAAAGTGTTACTAAATGTTTTGGGCCTCTCAAGTAGAAGATCTAATACCACTGAGGTTTTACAATTTGGTTTAAGAGGTACAGAGATGGGGACCTTCTCCATCCCAGCAACCAATGCAGATACAGAGCAATGTCATGTACCCTGGGAGCTCTCTCCTTCTTTTTTTTTCTCTTTACTACCTAGACAATTGTAGCAGATGCTGGAGCAAGTAAATAACTGGGGACCAATTCCAGATGAATACCAGGAGCTGGAGATCTTCTTACCGAGCTGGAGTGCCCCGCTTCTAGCATGGCAATGGTGGTGTAGGCAGAAAGCGACAGCTCATCATCTACTCCTCCCTGAAAAGGATATGAAGAGAGGGATAATGAATGAATGTCACAAATGAGAAGTCTTTAAATATGAATAGCTGTATCCCAGCTGTGAGAGTGTGGCTAGTTCTGGAGGCAGTCCAAATGGAAGGAGAGCATTTGCATGGCTCCTAAATAGCTAATAAATCAAGAGAAACCCATTGCTATCATATACATCAATCCTTCGAGCTTACAGTCCTGTAACTCCTGTCTCAGGTGCTCATAAGATGTAAAATACAGTGTAGGAAAGCTAACTGACCTGAAAATAATCATCATAAGATCTAGAGAATTAGCCCTTGGAACAGGACAAGCATTATGAGTGAAATATATTTTTTGGCAGTAATGGGAGAGCATATTCTTAATAAAAAAGTGCATGACCAAGAAGTAGTCCTCTGCTACCTTCAAGGCATTGTTGAAGAGTGTTCCAACACTTTGGAAACAGCCATCTGCCTTCTGTTTCCTTGCCAGCCACATCAGGGTTTGAGACTGGACATTGCCATCAATATAGATGAAGCGACTAGCTTGTGCAAACGATCTGTACACAAAGCCAGTAAGCCTGCAAGGGAATGATGAAGCTGTGAGATGAACACTAGAAAGAGAAACAGAAGTCAATCCTCCTATTTGTGCCAGTCATAAGCATGAAGAGTTGCCTCCAGCATGTTGGCAGCTTGCTTTTTCTTTGTGTGCTCCTCCGTGAGAGAGCAGTTAAAGGAGTAGTAGCTACATGGGACATGAGAAGGGTGTCCAGCACACTTTGAGGTTAATCCTGTCTACGGAGCATTGCAATGCAAAGAATTTCTTGGGAGAGAGCAGGAGTGCAAATCAGAAAGGCAGAGGGGTCTTTAGGGTTCAACTTCTCTTTGTGCACCCTTTCTGGCAGAGTGTGAAGAGACATTTTTCTTAGTATTTACCAAATCTGAGTCCTAGACAGCTAGACAGCTCTGTACATCTGATTTAGCTAGTGAAGTTGCCTCTTATCTGCATGATGTGAATAGAATACAAATTCATCTCTGAGCCATTTCTGCTTCCAGTCACTCACCAGGTATTCCCTTCTTTATCTTTGGTGGCAAAGATGCTGTAGGACCCATCAGGATGTTTGTATGACAGCTGCTTCTGGTAGCCTGCAAGAACATGGAAATGGAAGTATTCTCAGGTGTAAATCCTATTTTGTTTGGTAACATACTCACCTGAAACCATGGTGGGGTAGAGTGGAAAGGCAATGTGTATCTACCAAGTAATAGGGGAGCCTGAGGGATCCTATGGAAGTATGGAACATTTTGTCCTGCAGAAACACTGAGTCATAGAATAGGCAGAGCTCTATCAGCTCTCTGCTCAAACTAAATGAACGTGATTAGGATGCATTTTGTGCCTGAGTGGAAAAGGAGAAGGGGACTGAAGGATAAAACCTTAAAGGAAACATTGCAGTTGAATGTCAGCAAAGAGGAACGAGCAAAGAGGATAAAGCAAAAATAAAAAATGTCTTGATCAGGGCAAACCCTTTGGTCACTGGGATGTGCTACAACAGTGGTGTCTGCTAGGATAGCCCTGCTGCTGCTTCTGCTTGCTGGGCCTTACTAGGAATTTCAGCACACACTGTAAGGGAACCACAAAACTCTCACCGCTCACTAAGTATCCAATGGCCTTGGATTTGACCTCTTCACTCAGCTGCCCTGTCTTGTTCAGATAGTCCAGGACATAGATGTTGGGTGCAAACAGGACCATGTTCTGCTCCCCACAGCCAAATGGCATCTGGAGAAGCTGGTGTACATTCTGCATGGCGGTGCCCATGATGTCACCTGGGGAAGAAGAGATGCAAGGGAGAGATTAGCACAACTCATGGCCACAGTAATTTCCATTCCATATGCAGAGTCAAAGAGCCTAGATGGGGTTGCAAGCCTTTCCAGCATGCATGAAGCATGCTGTCAGTACCAAGTGATCTGTTCTGCTTTGCAGTCAACAAAGCATCCCTTCCTAGTCTAAATTGCCCATACAGACGCACTACTTATTTTAGTGCCACTTTGAGCAGATACTTCTTATTGGAAATGAAAAAAGGTCTCAGAAACTTCTGTTTCCAGAGGATGAAAGAGAACAGCCAGAGATGCTATGCTGCATTGAACTATTTATTTCAGAATTAACTAATGCTGAAAAGAGACATTGGTTATGCAGATGTATCATAGACCACTTCTGAGTTGTTATTTTTAGGAAAGGTAGCACAGACCCAGCAAGGGATTTCTGGAATGATCTGAAATCATCAGCATTACAAAGCAAAGACTTTATGCCTAGGGAGTCATGTAACAAAGTCTAGGTCCTGAAAAGACTAAAAAGACTCTACTGCTATCTCTGATTTGCAGATGTGTATGTGGGGGAAAAGCTATACTGGCATAAGTCTGACTGAGGTCATAACTCAGAACTATGCTGCTACTTCATAGCAAAGCATTCAAATGCAATAAACTTAAACTGAATAGCGAAGAATAATGTACCTTATATTTAAACTTCATTTCATGGATGTCCAATTGCTGGACAAGATGAGAATCAGCCTCTTTTCTCAAAAGTTTCCCACACAAGGAATGGAAACTCACACTTTGAATCCCGAAAGAGCTTTCATTTTATGTTTTTTACATTTTCTTTATTTTTATATTATTAATATACTTACCAACAACAGAAAAGGAAGCTCTGGCTGATCCTTCCAAAACATTTGTAGGTAGATCTAGAGCTATATCTTGAATGACTGTGTCATCTGTGGAGAAAAATATTAAGTGCATTGTGGTCATTTATATAGGGAAATTAGTTATAGCAGTGAAATATACATATTGCACAGTACAAAGTTGTACAGATGAGATGGCAATGAACTGAAACTTACAGCTGTCAACCAGGAACATGAAGAGAGAAGGGGGCACAGCAAAACCAAAATTGTGGAAAATAGACCAAATTGTGCAGTAACTGTCATTGCTCAATAGTAAACAGTATAACAGCGTCAGGGTGGTGCTCACAAGTTGTAGTGTCTGTGAACCCTGTATCTGAGACCCTTACCTTCTGTACAGATTAGGGAGTTTTGAGTCTTTTCCCGTCTGATGCCTTCAGGCTTTGTGGAGGTGGAAAAAAGACACATGCAATGAATGAGAGAACAGCATGCAGAAGAAATGCAGTGATAGAAAAGCCACTCCTTTCCCCATCCTCCTACATTGTGTGAATTGAAGCAACAGTTTACAAGTTCATATTTTATGTGGCTGCTACTAAAAGGGAGTTCCCATCAGATGGAGTTGCTTATTTCCATCTGTATGAGGGAGACAATACATTTACCAACACCAAATGATCCTCATGGAAGAGGACAACAGATGAATGTGGAGCCATATCAAGACTTTTTTAGGGAACCTGAAAAGCTTTTACTTGCTCTTGGTATTTCTGCTGCATTTTAGTTTCATCATGAAAAGGGCAAACAGTAAAAGCTGTCAGCAGTACCTCAACCAACAGTGTTTTGATCTGGGCGTCCCTGTAGTCAATACTGATGTTCTTATGAGATTTGTCTCCACAAGCTTCATCATCCTTGGTCTCTGCAGTAACGCTGAATACTACATTACCTTAAATAGTAGCAGAAAAGGAAAAAATTGGACCTCTAGAAGAATGATGGCTAAAGTAAGAAATGTCATCTGATGAATAATATTACATAATATTATGCAACATAATGAATGGTCATTTACTGTACGTGACACAAATAGGAAGAGAACTGATCTCTAAAAATGGAAATGATAAACACACTGCAGTTGCAAAGAAGCTCTTTAGCCCAGACAGCTGGAAAGATCTGTGGGAAACCAAATCCTCCAGGTTGGACAAGGATTAAGGCTTTTCAGGTGAGATATAAATTGATTAGTATGAATCACAGAACAGAAAACCAAGAAGATTCAAAGCACTTACCAGTTTCTTTGGGGAAAATATTCCAGACATAGGTCTTTCTTTGTTTGGCACATACACATCTATCATCTTCCGTGGAGATGAGTTTGGCTTGATAATCAAGGGAATCTGACAGCAAAACATTAATCTGAGAACAGAAGTAGCAGTGTGACGGGATGAAGGTTTTGTACTATATGCAAATAAAGCTTTATTATTAAAGAGGGGTAAGATACTATCTGTTTATGTCTGGTGTTATCAGTGTAATCAGTGTCATCAGCTAGAATGTTCAGTATCTCAAACAAGAGCAGGGACAGATCCAATCATCTGCACTGACCATTTGCTGCAGCTTCTTTGGAGGTGGGGTGAGGTCTAAGAATGTAGGAAGAAGTACACACCTTAATGCACTGGTCAAGGTAGTTGAAGATGTTGGCTCTAAGCAGGAAATCTTCTCCTCGGACGATAGAGTATGGTAACGTCAAGTCAACAAAGAAAGGCTGTAAGACTGTCAGAGTGGCAGGCACAGACATACCAAATCCAACAAACTCTTCCACACAGAAGGCAGTGGCCTTCCATTTCGTGATGGTGTCTGGGATGGTGTATGAGATGTTGGCTTTTCCAGTAGAACTGATAGGAATGGATAAAGAGAAACTTAGAAAGGCTAAGTTTCATATACCTTGCTTTTCAGTAGAGGCAACAAGTTTTGAAAATCAGAACTACCCTTATTCTGTCTGCATAAATCTCACAAGCCCCCAGAACTTATCACTCAAATCTTCTGAGAAAAGCCCATTTGAAAGTTCTTCTGCCCATCATTTCCCCGAGTCTGGAAAGACAATTTAGAGTTGTTGTTCTGCAAACCTGTATTTTAAATAGAGTTTTTCTTCTTCTGAGGAAGGGAATGTGACTTACAGAACAAACATTTTAGAAACAGGGGTCTTTGGGGACACCTTTGGTATTTTTATCATGGGAAAGAAAAGATGAGATGGACAGGGTAAGAAGAGGTGACAAGAAATTGTGTTTGTGGGACATCAGGGAACATATTTAGTAACTCTTAAAGCACTGCAAAGAGATGAAAGGAGCAGTACTTACTTAATTAGAACTATATCCCAAATCCAAGTTTCAGGGAAGAATTCTCGAATAGTCTCAAGGATGAGTCTCTTTTCATGTTCCTCCCTACTAACTTCAGCTGGTAAGAGATAATGAGAATTTAGTAAAACCAGGTTCATATAATAAAGGCTCCCAGAAAGGACAGATTTGAATATGCATGGACCAATATGAAAGACGATAAGTGTTTTCCTATTTTTTACTAAAGGAAACTCATTATTGCCACGCTAATGTATCCCTGAGTGAGGTATAACCTGCTATCAAAGAAAAAAGAAAACATTACTTGAAATGTTTTGGTCTCCAAATATGAGCATGAGACCTAGGGCTAGGACTTAAGTCATTTGACACTTAGATCTGTTTACTTTCCACACCGTCTCACAGTCCTTCACATCAGCTCTGGTGGGAAGGAAATCAGTGTCAGCAGTGTTAGTTTTGTGTGACACTCTGCCAATTGCCAACACTTCACAGCATGAAACTGGACACAAATCAGAAGCACGGACCTGAAGACTTTTTTGGGCATTGGCCATCATCCCAAGCTCTCATTCTGTGCCATGCCAATATTCAAAATCAATTACAATGTGATTAATGAGTACCATCCATGTCCCATGAATGCCACTTTTTTAAAGGGAAAGATAAAATCTCTTTCCTGGCCGCTGTGTTACCTGATGATTTGATATGGTGTGCATAAGCCACGTATCCTGAATTCAAGGAATATGGTTGACGTCTTACAGTCTCACTAGCACATAGAACAGGTTGTTGAACCTTTGAGTTGGTAAAAAATTTCATGCCCATATCCTGCAAAAACCACATTTTGGTGTTAGCCATAACCATACTTTAGCTGAGGTTTATTCCATTCTTCCCTCTTTCCCATTACTGTCTTTCCACCACAGAGGTACCCAGAGACAACTATGCAGAGACAACTATGCAGAGACCTGTGTGAGCTTTGTGCATGCTGCAAAGTCACAGCAGGCAGTAGGGTCAATTGAGAATAGAGGTCCATGAAGAGAGTTTGTCATGTATGAGCTTTACTAACAGTGAAATTTGTAGAACTATCTAATGAGCAGAAACTCACTTCAGCAAATTTAAGTGATGTACAGGACATTTACCCTGAGAAACTGATACACGTCTGGGCCTAGTCCAGACATTACAGGTGTGTAATACAAGCCTTTGTGAAAGATGTGGTCAGATGAGACACAGGGGTCTTGGCGGTCTTCTTCTAGATTGAACCCGTCAAAGACATAGCCTTGAAAGTCTTGCAGAGGATGTAGGCTGTATACCTGTGAGGAGTAAGGAAACACAAAACCTTTTTCTACAAAGATTAATTCCACTTACACCATCAAAGGCTGCAAATTGCCAGAGCTGAGATGTCAGCTTGTTTGAAACTGTGTTTTGTTTCCTGGATTGAGAATGGGCTAAATGGCTGGACCTAGAGGGCAGTGATCTGGGCACAAAGTCTAGCTGGGGGTTGCTCTCTAGTAGTGTACCTCAGGGTCAGTACTAGATCCAATCTTGTTCAACATCTTCATTGATGTTCTGGGTGTTGAGGCAGAGTGTTCCCTTAGCAAGTTTGCTGGTGACACAAAACTGGCAGATATGCCAGAGGGTTCTGTTGCCAGAGGTCAGACACAAGTTAAACTAAATCCCATGTGAAAGAGGGCTTCCAAGTAACAAGAAACAAAACCTCTGTATTGCCTGCTATAGATGGTTTATGACCAGCACATGCAAAAAGCCTTAGAAGTCTAACACAGTCTAAGGATACCAAGTTGAGAGACATTGTAATGGAAGAGGAAGAAGTGGAAGGAGACTGAATTTGGGCAGCTTACCATTTCCTCAGACAGCTCCATCTCAGGCTTCAGGAGCAGCATGCTCTGATCCACTGCCCTCACAGCACAGAAGGAGTTGGCAGCAGCTTCAATGTCTAAACTGACATTAGAAGCTGGGTGCATCTGCTTTTCAGAGAATTGCAAGTGGACCTGAAATTTTTGAAACAGACATTGGTATGGCTGATCTGTTATTTCTTGGGGCTGCTCTGACTCTGAGTGTGATTGGAGGTCCAGGAGGAGAGTAGAAGGCTTTTCTGTAAAAGCACAGAGAGTCTGCCTGGAGAAGGATGTCTGATCTCTACTGCAGCTGTTGAACAGGCCTCTGTTATAATAGGGACTTAGGCAATAAGCACACTTAGATTCCTAGGATAGCTTAGATGAAGCCTGCCACAAGTGATTTAAAGTGTAATTCTTTTTCTGTAATTATCAAATAAAATCTTATTATGACTTTACATGTAATGAGCACTACAGTAAGCAAATAATATTTTTACCAGATCCATGGCACTCCTTAGAAAATATTTATAACAGATGCTGTTTTGCATCTATTTAGAGCAAAATCTAGTTCACAATTGTGTTAGAAATAGGAATAAAACTGTAAATCTGTTGTGAATGTATACACAAAGAATTTGTATTTGCCTGACAGCAGGTGAGAATTGCTACATCTTAGGGCCTCTCACCTTGTTTTTGAAACACTTCTCAACTGGAAATTTAACACTGTCTGCCACCAGCTCCTTGGCAGGGTGTAAAGTATATACCAGCAACTGAAGGGTTGGAGACATTTTCTCGTTGACCACAAGTGGGATGGTGAATGTACCATTTTGGCCTATTAGAAGAAAGAAAGCCATCGATAAGGAAAGAACATCAAAGATCTGCTGTAGTAGTAGCCATCCTCAATGGGCATGTGACTGTACCAGTCAGTCTGAGAGCAATCTGGACTTAGATGACAAATTTTGCCAGAAGGTGACATGCCAGGGTTTTTATCCAGATGGTCTCATATTTATTTTAGATTTGAACACATGGTCATATTCACATAGGCCTCTAAGCCAGACACTCTGCATCCCCTACATTATCCTTTGGGAAGATCTTTAGAGAACACTATTTGACTAATATCAAATTACCTAGTTGCTGGACTAAACCTGACTTTATAGTGCCTTTAATGGCAGTGGTGGTGTCATGCACACATGCATGAATGGACAGAGATATGGCCTTCCCAATAGCTGCTATATACATCCAGGAGATCTTGCCTTGGTTCAGCCATCCTTTTTTTTTAAATTTTTATTTTTAGTTTTCATTTTTAATGCAAAAATATGGATTAGTAACTTAACTTACCAACTTGAATATTGACTTTAATTTCCCCTGTAAGAACAATCTTGCCTTTTGCCATACCCTGTGCAGAGAAGATCATGACATTTATGGGCTGGTAGAAGTTGGAGGGAGAAAGCAGCAACTGAGTTCATTGTACCTTGACAGGACAATCTACACTGAGACAGCTTAAATGCTTAAACATAAGCCTTAGAGCATGCTGAATGCTGCCACTGAAGCTGCTACTCCTGGGGCCCTTGTCCCAGGAGCAGAAGGAAAAGGAAGAGAAGAGGAAGGCAGAGAATACCACAAAGAATTTCTTGGAGGAAAGGGACAAGAACCCTGACCAGAGACATTATGAAGATGGTTTCTTACTATGAAATGGAGTAACATGGTCATAAATGGGGGTAATTTTTCCTGTGTAGGTAGTTTTGGCAAACTACCTCAGTGCTGTTTCTGTCCTTGGGATGTTGTGGCTGATAATCATTGTGCTGGCTTATAATCCAAAATCTGGAAGGACACTCCCTGCTGTAAATCCTGCGGATGGATTGCCACATAGCTTTCTGGTCAAGCCTTTTCAGCAAACCGTGCCACAGCCCTATACTCACCACGTAGTAGAAATTCATAATGTTGATGCTCTTGTATCCTTCTGTGTTTAAGATATAGTGCACAGTGATCATTCTCTTCTGCCCACAGCCAAGATCTTTCCATAAAGGCTGAATTCTTACAAAGCTGCTAGTCCAAGAGTAGAAGCGTTGAATGGAAAGAGTTGCTTCTGGGTAGGAAGGCTCTATCCAGCCTTCATAGTGGCAGTGGTCACTGGTTTTATAAATTGCCTGATTAGGAGAGGGAATGGGGAAAAAAAGGAAAACAAACATGCATCACTAGCCTTGCAGCAAGCCATTGCATTGCAAAAATTTGTGTGTTTTTCTCGTTCTTTTTATGATAATTTTTGAAAGATCTAGAACAGGTAATAAGAGGGAGAAAGCACATTTTTATTACCAGAATTCAAACCTCATCCCATCTTTTTGTGTTCAGTTTGAGAGCAATCATCTGTCTCGTTGTTTCTACTCAGCCTTGTTTTGTACTCACTTTCAGACTGATCTCAGGGTCAAACATTTCAGACGTGTCAATACTAAACTCTACAACACCATTATCATCAGTGGTGAAGTTATCTGTATTCTTGTTATTGACAAATAGCTGAATAACTTCATTGGAAATAGGAGAGTTGCCTTTGTCTACCAGCTTGATCTGTAGAAGAGAAGGTGAAACATATTGAGCGTATTATCCTTCTGTTTGTAGATACTGATGTTTGCACTGCTCTCCAAATAGCAGAATCGCTTTTCCATCTTCCTTCAAAGCAGTTCTTGAGAGCTGAAATGTCTCTCATCACCTTCCACCAGCTATCTCAGCTACCTTACAAAGTTTGAAGCAGGATCTCAGCATCTGCCACATGACTGATAATGTCCTTTTGCAGATCAAAAACTTCTCATGTCTTGTCCCTTTCCCAGTCAATCCCTTCTGACTACACATTTCCAATTTAAACATATACTTCCTTTCCTCCCTTCCTGTTTTCCTTTCTTAGTCTTGACAGTCTGCTGCTGATACTTTCAGTGTCTTAAGGCCTTTTCTCCAGACCTTTGTGTCTCTGCTGTTCATACATTAAACAACCAAATAGGAAAGAGTGGGGACCAAGTGGGAAAATTACTTAGACATCTTCGAGACAGGAAAAAGCAACCCCTTTAAAGACAATCTCTTCTCTCCCTTCAGTGCTACTGGTAAGATGTGCTCATATCCTTTCCTCATTTACAAAAGCTGAACTAAAAAAGAGAGATTTATCCCTACCCTTTAAACCACTGACAGAGTTATGTGGGATTTGCCAGAAAACATAAAATCATGAAAAAGCCTGTTGTTATTTGTGTGTGTGTGTGTGTGTCTTAAATTTCTTTCATTCTTTCTTCCCTCATCCACCAGTGTTTTTATGCATTTCTGTCTGGAATTAGATGGTCAATTCTGAAGGAAGAGGCAGTGATTTCTAGCAAGCTTAAAATGCAAGTTAATGAATTCTTTTGATTCAAAGTATTTCTGGCAGAATCAAACAGAATGAACTTATAGTCTTCAGTATTCAGAATTACCAGCAGGGCACAGTATGTAATAAAAAACTTGAGGAGAACACCGTTGGCCCAAACAGTCCCCTAGATGTTCCTATCAGTGTTGTTATGTGATTACCTGTCAATCATCTTCAAAACTAGCTCTCTATGCTCTTGCTTACCTGACCAAAGTAAGGAATTCCTCTTCTATAGTGGCGATCCATGTTCTCAAAATGTATGCTGCTCATCACCCGAGTTATGGAAATAAACTGAGTAGCTATAAATTGCAGGCCTGTAAGACATGTCCAGAGTCAAGAGAAAATATACTTTGTCTTGCATATGGCCTCATCAGAGTTAGTGTTTGCCATCGTGCTTCTAAAAATGGACCTTTCTCAGGAAGACATCCTTGTACTCAGCAAGCAGAGGCTGAATATCTCCTACTCTCATTCTTGACCACACCCCTGTTGCTGGTTCTGACTGTCTGGAAGGGATTACCTGTTCCTTTCTCTATGACAGTGGCTTTCACATCAAGATTCCTCATGTAACCAGTGCGATTTAGTTCAAAGGTGTTGGAGCTGAAAACTTGAGAGAGGCATCCATCTGTCCCCAGCTGGAAAGGGAAGAAAACAAATCCCATTACCAAGGATCGCAGCTTTCAAAGGATGTTGACTATACCACAAGACCCTTCTTTAGTAAGTGGAGTCTTTTCCCACTACTTTCAAAATGATTTATACAGGACTAATGGAGACATCACTGTCTACACTTTTCAGATGGGAAGCTGAGTCATGAAGAAATCAGTGCTATTGCAGGAAACCAAGAAGAGAAATTATGTGCCCTGAGCTCCTAGATAGTGATATGAGCAAATAGATCAGTAGAGTGAGGTGAAGCATCAGAGAAAGGTGTGATGAGCAAAGGGAGAGAAGCAAACACACAGGAGAGAAGACAAGCAAGAAGAGGAATAGTAATTATGTATCATACATTTTTGGTAAATGATTGACAAACTGGGCTTTTCTTGCATCTCCCATAAGAATCAAAATCCCTGCACACACTGAGCTGTACTTTCCCTTCAACGGGCTGGCCATAGGTGTACCTAGGGGAAGAAGAAATAGGCCCATCAGTTGTTGAGAAACTCCTTAAGTTAACATATGCTGAAATAGATACAGGAGAAGCAGTGAGCTGGGAAGCCAGAGCTTTCACAGGCTTTTTACTAACTCTGCTGCTCTTACAGAACAGAAAATACAACTCAGAAATCAAAGTGAGTTCTTTTTCATGCTTAAACCTATGAACAAATACCACACCTTAAAAAGTAAATACCTCTATAAACATGATAGACAGACATGGCTACTGACCAAATTATGGTTGTTGTCTCCACTTTTCATCTTAGGCTGGAGTTCTAGGCTCACTAAAATGAAAGCAATATTTCTCATATCTACAAGGGAATCAGGATATCAGCTCTGGATTCTAAATTACAAGACCTTAGTGTTGGAGTAAGCAAGGTCTTTCTGAAGGACCAAGCTTGGCAGGGGAGTTAGACAGCCAAAACCATAAGATCCCTGCTAGAATTTAATGGTGCTCTGCTTTATGAAGGTCTCCCTATGAAGTGGGTTATTGGTAATGGACATGTCCTACTTTACCAGGGGACCCCTCAAGAGATTTATAAAAGCCATCAAACAGCCCCTGGAACAGGATACTCATACAAAAGGATAACATGAGCAACCAAGTAAATGAAAGCTCCAACCATCAAGTCAGTCCTGATCAATGACTTCTGTGGCCCTACATATTTTGTTTTTTTCTTCCAAGCCCTGTCTCTTTCTCCAGTCTTCAGCATATTTCCTCACAACTCTACACCTTGTACTTACAATCCACAGACTTTCACTGTGAACTCCAAATCCAGGATTGTAAGGCTTTCTGGTGCAGTAACTTTGACATCAAATTTTGGCAAAACTAGGACAAAGAACGAAAAGAAAAAAACCAGCACTGACACATAGTAAACTTGCAGACTCTCCTGAGATGAAGGTGAAAATGAGTATATATCACTAGTGTTAGTCACACTCAAACTGGGATCTCAAAACAGGAGTGCCAAAATAATCAAGAACTGGCCTGATCTGCAAAGGCCTGAACTATTTTTACAAAACTTTGCATAGAAGATAGGACTTCTGAGGTGAATCCTGTGATCACTTGCTGTCTTGCAGAGCTTTGGCCAAGAAAGCTCCTGGACATGGCTGGGAAAAGTTTAGTTTGTCTCAACGAAATTTGCAATCAACTTGTAGAGTTCTTATGCAGATTATTTTGCTCACCAAGTATATGAAAAATGGGTAATTTTTTTTTATTATTCTCTTTTATCTCTACAGTTCTTAAAGACAACTTATTGAAGCTGCATTTGTGAGAAAGTTGTTTGGAGTTTTAGCAGAAAAGAAGAGTAGAGTGATATGGGCTCATCTCTAATAATGTTTTCTACACCAAATAAAAACTATGGATGGCATTTACCATATTCGTCCACAAGGAATGAGTGGTTTGTTTTATTTCCTGACTTCTTTGTTATGATAATTTTGTAGTTCCCCAGGATAGGTTCTTCAGTTAGTGGGAATTCTCTCTGGATAATATTCATCTCTGATGCCACATTTTGCCACTGAAAGATCCTGTTGCCCCTTGGATCCTGAATAAAAAAAGTGTATAGACTCACACACAGGTTTTTGCCTTGGAAGTCTTCTGCTACCAGCACACAAAAGCAGAAACAAGGAAGAAAATAGGACAAGTTGCTTTAACTCCCTGGAAAAGCTGCTTAATGCACATGCACCGAGATACACTATGCCTTTGTACTCTAATTATTCATGTTATTATTACTGTAGCTATATTCTCATCTATTGTTCCCAGATTTAGGCATCTTCTCGCAGTTTATTTACTAATCTGAATTAGCAGGGAAATTTGTACAATACTGCTCCTTCCTGCTCTTCAGTATATGTCGCTCTAGATTTGTGTCAAGAAGGGAGAGAAAGAAAATCTCTTTTGTGCTTCTCCTTTGGCCAAGTTTATCTCACAGTAATCTTGGCCTTTAGCAAAGCCAGTATCTTTCTTTGGCTGTGAGAAGAAGGAAGAAAGCATTTCTCCTGCCTTCACTGGGGTAGCATTTGCCTCTCTGTATATGTTATGGCTATTTAGACTAAAGAAAATTAATTGACACCATTTCCTGTACTCTTTAAAGCACAAACTTGAAGAAAAAACACATAGAGAGCCCAAAATATGTTTGTTTCACTGCAAAGAAAGTAAGGTCACCTGACTTCGTGGTATAACATGAAAACTTCTAAGAATGCTATCTAGGCAAGGACTGCAAATGTTGTTTTAAAAATCACCAGGAAATGCTATGGAAGTACTAACATAGTAATTGTATTCATAGCCTGTATTTTTTCATGGTTTTTAGAAGCACTTGAGTTATAAAAGGATATACTCCAAAATAAGTTAAGCCAACTAGAGGAACTAGAGAGAAGTCAAAAGTGGGCACAAGAACACTACAATTTTTCACTGCTGAAGTGAAGATAGGTGTACTTTCCATGTTAGTCAGGCTCAAACAATATCCTTACGTTTTGCAAAGTCTCTGTTCATTTCTGGTGGTGTACTTGGAAGCAAGAGTTGTCTGGTGTAGACACATATGAACTGATGTAAGCACATGTGCCCTAAAATCTTGAGATGTGTAATGTAGTGCAAAGACAAAAAACTCTTACCTCAATTGAAATCAAGGGGTACTGAAAGAGGAAAAAACAAAGTGGAAGAAGGGATTAGGTGGCTGATCAAGCACAAATTATTGAGAAATACATAACCAATAATCAATATAATACCATATACCAGCTATCCTATGTCTTATTTTAATCAATTTAATAGCAATTTTTCTTCAAGAAGATTACATAAAGGGGAGTGATGAAATTAGAATGTTGGGACATTTTCTGGTCTTACTGGTTTTAGTGCAGTCTCAGAGCAACTGAGTGAGTAAAGAGTTATAAAAGCACACATAAATCATGATTTGGGCTTCTTATTGGCACCAGTTCTTTTGTAAAAAAGTACTGTCCTCTGCATTACAACCACATGAGAGCAGGCCAGTAAAGACTCTTCTGTCTATTGGCTTATGTACTATGGGAATGAAGATAGATTGCTGGCAATGAAAAGATTGCATCTGAGGAGATAAGCAATTGTGGCAGCAACTTTGTTTTTTCATTTCCCCCATATCTAAAATGGGCAAAGTGCCAGGTGAGTGACTTCTTGACTCTTTCAAGGAACATCTGCCAAACAGTAAAAGCATGAGACTGACCGTAGGCTTTCTGGTCAGAGCTAAAATAATGTCTGTAACAACAAAATGAGCCCTTTCCCAGCAATAGCAAAAGGAGTTGTGTCAGGAATTCAAACTGCTACACACTTGCCTTCTTCTCTGTGACTCTAATGTAAGGATGGATTATATCATGTGCTTAGGAAATTATGTTAATTCTTTGCATTTAATCTGCAATATCTCATCTACATCAATCCTTTACTGAAAATTTGAGAAGAAATTGAGAAAAAATTGTCTCCTAGCAATTTTAAATACAGGGATATTTAAAGGGTTACTCACCTTCTCCTGAACAGGTTTAAAATTGAAGTCCAGGGCAACAACACGAAACCTCACTGGAAGGTCAAGGAACAGGGTGTTAGCATTAACCATTGTCATTAGTACTCCCAGTTTCACAAGATCTTTTAACAGTCACACTTGAACAGGATGCACATTATAAAATGTATCTGAAGGCAAAAGAAACCTATAAAGACGTTGAGGAAGGGACTTTTCCCCAGCATTGAGTTCTTGCACTCTTTCATAAAGTTGATTTAACCCCAGAAAAAGGGGATGGCTGAACAAATAAGAACTGCTGTGCAGGTCAGGCATTCTCAAGCGACAGCCATAATTCCTTCAGTGGCCATTACTCCTTCAATAACCATCTGAATGATGGCAAGCAAATGGTAGGCAAATCTATTCTTCATTTCCCCATCCTTAATGCACACTTATTTCCTTGAATATGTGAAAGTTCCAAATAATACTGGAACTAGGTGAAGTGTCAGTTTTTCCTAGTGCAGTGTCATTCCTCTTAGCTCACTTTGTTCTCATTTTGTACAGGCTTTTGCCAAAGTGTCTTCTTTGTGTGTGTGTGTGTTTGGGGTTTTTTACAAGAAAAAAATTGAAAGGAGAACAGTGAAAACATAAAAGTATGTTTTGAAAATGTCTTTGTGAAGCACTACCTTTTCATAATTTAATTTAGTCTACTGCTTCCCTCACCTCAACACCAAGCCATTTGACCAATAAACAGGCCATGCTGGACACCTTTGTGGCACCAAATTCTGTCTGGTATGTTTTTGTTCATACTATGTGTCTATGTAGATGGAGCTCATCCCTAATTAAAGTATAGCTAATCTAGTCTAAGGGCTTTACTGTTTGACTAATCTCTGGAAAGAAGTTTTCTTGTAGTGTTTCCTACAGTGATCTATCTGTGTGATAGAAGCCTTAAAGCCTTGGAAATTAATTAAGGAATGGCTCTAGATAAAAGTTTCTTTGCATACATAGAGCTGTGCTCGATGACCAGGTGAGAAGTCTAGGTAGGGTAATAGCATAAGCACAGAAATTCAACAACATGAAAATCTGAAGTCCAAACTGATCAGAATCCAGAAAGTAAATAGCATGATTTTGTCTCTAACAGCTTATAATTAATTTTCAAATAACAGATTTTTAGACTATGTTTGATGCTGACCAGCAGGAAATGGAAGCATTTTTTTAAGCCAAGTAGTGATCTAATCACCTCTTCCCACTATCTTGACCTGTCACCAGTAGTGAAACTGCAGCATTGAAAGCTTTTGCCAGCTGGGAGAAAGGGACAAAGAAAATAATAGAGACCAAGGTATGACAGCCTCCTGAGCTCCACAGTAGATATTCACCTCTCTGTCCTGGTTTGTAGATGGGTTTGTCTGTCTGCACAAAGACGATGCTGTCTGTGTTCCGGATCATCACTGACTTTCGCTCTTTTAGGCTGACTGTGGCACCCTTGGCAGAGAAGGAAATGAAAGCCAGTGGTGAAGAATGGACAGGAGGAATCTGAGGAAAAAGAGAAACAAAGGGAGGTTGTTATTCTTTAAGTAATTTGCTCCGGAACCTGTCGCACAGCTTCTACAGAGAGACACCATCTCCCTTCCAGCACCTTTCTTGGCCTTTTCTAATTTCTTATGTCTATTAAAAATGCCTCCTTGTCTGTTACTGTGTTACGCTCCCATTCTTCCTTTTTCCTTCAACAAGTCTTGATTTCTTCTCTACTTGTTCCTGTCCTGTGCTCTCTGTTTTAATTTTCTTTTCCCTCCCCTCTTTACATTTCTTTTCTATTGGGACATAAATTAAAATTAATTTACCTTGAAATTGAAGCACTGTAGACCACTGCTTGCTGTCATGGTTATCTCAAAAATAGTGCTATTAACAGCACTGTATTCTAGGATTGCTCTGATGGATATTTTCTCGTTGAGATTAAGGAACTGAAGGCAAACCTGACCTGGAGAGTCACTTTGGAGGACAGCAGGCACCATCAGGACATACTGCCTGTGAGATCCAAACATCAAAGGGATCACATTCATAGACAAAGGAGAAACAGCCTCAACAGTATAACATACAAACAAATCACTGTTCTTATACAATACCCAACAATTAATTTAAATTAAATATAGGACCTACTGCCAGTGCCTCTCACTCCTGCCCTGCAGCACCCAACAAAGCTACAGTTGAATTCCCCCCACAACTCTGCTAGTGCTCCCAAGCCTTGCCCTTTCCCCCTTTGTCTGAGTCCTGGACCCATCTGCTTTTAACAAAGCACACTTGTGTTACTACTGCTGTTGCATTTTCTGAACACACATCAATTTCTCTGGAAGTTCCACAACAGGCAGAATGCCTAATCATTTTAAATGAGAATGATTCACTTGCTATCCACATTTCACTTTACTCTCCAGATATAAAAGATGGGCCTATGCAGTATTTAATATTTAAAGCAAAATTAATAGCACTAATTAGCACTGTCTTTAAAACATTTCCATAAATATTAATAACAATAATATAGTAGTTCTTACGGCTCAGGTTCCTTTACAGCTGTTACATGCTGGAGAAGAAGAGCCAGAAGAAACTTCAGCCACATTTTTCTCACTGTGAGACAGAAGAAAAAGGTAAGTCCTCTTACCAAGAAACAATTCATTGCCTATTAGTTTAACAGATCTACAACATTCCTCACCCAGTGCTCCAGAGGAAAGGAATTGGCCCTTCAACTCCTCCCTGGCTCCTTCCTTTGATGTTAATGCCTTTATAACTGCAGCAAGGGGTGGAGATCGCAGTCTATCCTACTACTTGCAAGAACCTCCCCTAACCCTACTGCAAGCTAAACCAACCTAATGTCTTCAGACTGTAACATTTCCCTGTAGTTCTCTAAATGCCTGCACAAAATATCTTCAGTGGTCTTGTTTTCAAAGTGGGAGGCTTTGGTTTTTACACTGAGACTTGTCACACCGCAGAGAAGCATGAAGTGCTAAGCCAGAGTAAGTCTGTCAAACCAGACTGATATTTGAGGGTTTTCCTCATCCTTGTTGGAATTTACCATCTGGATTGACAGTCTGGGTGAAGTAGACTAGCTTTCTATACTTTGACACCAGATTCTAGTTAAAAAAATACATTGATCTCTTTTTTCCTTGCTTCATAGGTATTTTGAAAATTGATGAAATGGAATAGTAGAGAAACCAAAACAGCAAAAGATCTGAAAAGTCTTAATTACTCCTTCCTTAGCACATGAGCACTTGGCAGAGTTGTTGAAGTTTAATTCATTTAATGTTGAAATTAGCCAGTGGATGGGTCCATGTAAATTTGTTAGCTCCCCAGGTTTCTAATTTTCACACCTATGTGGAAGCTCATTGGTTGTTTTTATTAGGGAGCAAAAATTTTGCTTTTATCCATCAAGACCTTATTTTAGAATAAAGAGGCATTACCTTGTTCTTTTGTTCTCTTGTGCTCTGAGGAGAAAAAAACTTACAGGCTTCTCCCCACAAGAAAAACAATGCTGGAAAGCAGTTGTTTGATAACTGTAATAAGTTTTTTACATTAATATTGCTTCTGGGTCAATCTGCAATGAAGTTATGAAGTCAGATTTCTCCACAGTAGCCTGCTATGCATTTGAGGCTAGAATAGTGTTCGTAACTCACGAGTGTTTTGGCAGTTGCTGAAGAGTGCTTGCACAATGTCAAGGCTTTCTATCTCCCCCACCTCCTGTTTAAAAGCCAGTAAGCTAGGGGCTGGGAAGGGCCAGAGCCCGGAGAGATGACCCAAACCGATCAAAGCCATATCCTATACTGTATGACATCTTGCTTAGCAATAAAGGTGTGTGCGTGGGGGGAAGTAGTAATTTATTTTCTCTGCAATGGGATACCCATACCAGGAGCTGTTCAGAACAGATATTCACTGTTGAAGACTTGAATTTGAGCTGACATTATGAAAAAAGGAGATGATCAGTATTGCATGTTCTTTCTTTTCATGGCTTTCTCAGGTAGTTATGAATTCAACATAAAAAGTATTCATTCCAATCAAGTCAATCTTTATGCTACAAGAAGCTTTCAGAGGCTATTTTTGAAAGTTTAATCAAAAGGAGATTCAAAGGTTGTAGAGATAGAGGAGGGTAGTTGTGTATATATAACTTACTGTTATAATGAACAAGGGTTTTGCCTGAAATAGATTAGTTTGTGGCTTTGATCAGAAAGTCCACCCTCTTGTTTCCAAGGACTAGCATTATTCACAAGGTCTGAACAGTAATCAAACGAAGGACAAAAATTACCCAGGCAACCTATATCCAGGTAATGCACTGTACTAGTTTAAGTCCTCCACTAACCATAATGAAGAAGGTGCATCTGGTACTGAAACAAACAAGAAATGCAATTTTATGGCATAGAGAAGTTATTGCATCAATATGTTTGCAATCAAACAAATACCACAGGGGAAGAAAGCCATTGTACCATATCACAACAAAGGAAACTAGGGTTTATCCCATCTTCTTGGCTATAACATAATAATTTGTCTTTCACAGGAAAAATAAACAACATTATACTTGATAAAACAAAAAGATTTTTTCTCAGGGCAAATATTTACAAAACATTGACATTAGAAGTTTATGATTTTTTTAATGATTATTATTTGCTGACTGCATCTCTTTGCTCTTCAAATCCTACAATTCTGTTTAACTCAACTGTATAGGTGCAAGAAGCTTGTGAAGATTGCTCTATAGAGAAATGAGAGATGTTACTTCTTCACCCGGTACAAAGACTGCATTTCACAGAAGCATATAATAACAGAATGGCCTGGCGTAGAAGGGACCTTAAATATCATTTATCTCCAAGTCCCCTGCCATGTACAGGGACACCTTCCATTATACCAGGATGCTCAGACCCCCATCCAACCTGGCCATGAACACTTTCAGGGATGGGGCACCCCCAGCTTCTCTTTGTATCCTGTTCCAGTCCCTCTCAGGGAAAAAATTCTTCCTAATATCTAAACCAAACCTTCCCTCTTTCAACTTGAAGTCATTCTGCCTTGTCCTATCACTGCATTCCTTTGTAAATAGTCTCTCTCCATCTTTCTTGTAGTCTCCCTTCAGGCACTGAAAGGGATTCTTTTTTGAGTTCTTTTTTTCCTCATAGAAGAATTAATTCAGATGACCGGAACCTAAGTTAACATAAACCTTCTCACCATAGAAGACATATTAGATCCTCTCCTTACTCCTCTGTCACTGAGGTTTCTTGGAGGTAAGTCTCAAGGCTGATGTGTCTGTAACACTACGGTTCCTTTCCAGGAGATTTTTAGAACTTACTGATCTTTCCAGATGTATATAAGGAACTGTGAAGTAAGGTTGGAGAAATATCTGTATACAGATGAATTATCTTGCATTCTTGACTTAAAATGAGTTGTTTGCCTGACTAACTTTGAGAGTCATGAAAGCATAACTTCAGAACTCAACTACTACCTTTGTTTAGTAATAGCATAAGCAGAGAGATCTGTGTTTGCAGATGGAGGGCAATGAGAGAGAGCCTTGGCAGTAGTAGAATAAAACTGATTGATTAATTAACTTTGCTAAGTAATGATGCCCCAGCTGAGTATAGATAGCATTCTGCCACAGAAATAGCCTTGCTGTAGGCATAGTTAGACTAAAAATTTTGCCTTTATGGTTGTGGTTTGATTTATACAGGGCAGGAGATTATGTTCTACCAGTAAAAGCTTATCTTTACTAATAAAATCTGTCCCGTTGTAATAGACTATAGTAATACTATTCAACTATAATTATTTTTTTTTCATAGAGAACTGATCACAATGATTTTTGTATCTAGGAATCACCCAACCTCAGATTTTGCTCACAGTTATTGGAGAGAACTTTTTTCTTTCCTGTGAGCATCATAAAACGGCATTAGGAAAATTACAGTAGCTCCATATTTTTTTCTGGTTTTGCTGTATTTGTGGTGCTCACTTCTCATTTCAGTCTGGTGGTCCTACTTACCCTTGCAGTTTATTGTCATCACTTAAGCATCCTTTGTGCTTGACGGCAGCAGTGGAAGACAATGTTAATTCTGTGAGAGCTGGCACAGCCTGGCAGAGCAGCTTTGAACCAGCCAGCTGAGCATTGCAGTGGGGAGTGGCATGGCCTCTGGCAAAGCTTGTATGAGGCATTTCATGATTGCCCTCTTATCAGCACCCCAGCTGGCACACTAAAGCCAACTTGGATGTGTCTGCAAGACCGGCAGCCATATATTTGTGTGGTGTAGACACTGTCACCTTTCTTGTGAATGGGTTAATTGCTGCATTCAGAAGAGGATCAAAACAAAGAAACTTGGTCATTACAGCTACAAAAATTAGTTGAAAAGTACTGAAGCAATCTGTGAATTTGACTATGACTGCTTCCTATAAAACCTTTAAGTAGATCAGACTGTAACAATTGTTTAGACATAGTAAAGGTTGAAATGCTTGGTTTGGCCCAGGTGGTTGGGGAACAATGCTGTAAAAAATGGCAACTGCAGATAAAGTCCTACTTGGTCAATAGGGTCTCCAGTCAAGCATGCAAGATTTCTTTCATTGTTCTAAGAAATCTCTTGGCAAAGTCCTCTAGCAGCTCTGCAAGCTAAAAGGGTAGTGAGATTGTTAAACAAAGTAATTATATCCCTAGCAGAATAGTCACAGTTTGCAGTGGTTTTGAAAAGTGATGAATTTTTTTTTCGGTAAAGTGTTATGGTGAGGAGGATTGTAGTTTATTTCAATGGTCTATGATGTTTTCATCCCAGAGAAGGCAGTCATACAAAAGATGAAGGTAGTTCAGGGTCAGCCAGTTGCAAGCATTTTGTTATGCCAGTCACTCTAGTGATTGTGGACGGATGGATCCATAACCTGTTTTCAAAGCTGAGAATTTTACGTGTATGTGTAAAGGCTGAGGCCTGATCAAGAATAGCTGTGTGAACTAAAGTATTAAGAGTGTCTTTGCTATGCAGCTTTGGTGACAAATGTGCCAGTCTAATGTGAGTGAAGCTGGAATCCGACTGTCACTGCACCTGCACAAGCCTGAGTGGTGTATTAATGAAATTTTCTTTTGTACTTATAAACATGTTACTTGGCAGTTTTCAAGCTAAGCTACAAACACAGTGCTATAGCTAGGCTATTAAGATAGTCTGCCCTTCTTCTGGGTGGGCTTTGCAGCTTTACTGTCCCTGCACAGAGAGGAACAAGGATTATTCAGCTCTCCTTTCTTTGTGGTCTTGATAGGCAACAGCAAGGGTTCAGTTCAAATGCGAAGAGGTCACTAATAAAATGTCTGAATAAAGCCTCCAAAAATCTCTAGCATTTAGTAAGTTCGTTCTTCATACTTGTAAATATAAATAAAGTTTTTATTTAAAGGGGAAAAGTAAAAAACAGTCAGTATTAAGTGTGAACATTTGACATGAAATTCAGAAAATATGACTATTAAAGTCCTTTTCTCTGGTGGGACAACTAGTGTGGCTGAATGTTCCCTTCCTAAGCTTCCCAGGATAGCAATTAGCTCATGTCTGGTACTGAGAAATCATCTTGTGTACCAAAAGCTTACACAAGCTGCGCATGATGTTGCCATGTATTTGCTCTCCTGGCTACAAGAAAGGTACTTCAGGCTAGCCATCTCTAGCATGCTGAAGGATGCCCAACTCATTCTCTGACTTTTTAGCTTCTGAGCAAAACCCTAACTCTCTGTTTCTATTTCACTGCTGTGCACAACCATCCTCTCTTCAGAGCTGTAATTTCTGCACTCTGTAGATAGAAGTATTTGATTTAATTTCAGGTGACAACTCGTGACAATCACATGTAGAAAGAAAGCTCTCTGAGAATTTCATATTGCAATGGCTTTTCTCTGCTTTATGGAAAGCCTGTTTTTTAATTTCAATATGCAGAAATGCCTCATAAATACGTTGTAACAACAGATCTATAAGTGTTTAAAGCTTCATTAGTCCCTCTTATTTTCCTGTCCTTCCCTCCACTAGTTCCCAGCACAGTAGCCTTCCCTGACTGATTGCCCTTCTTCTCTGGAGTGATTTGAGAGGGATTATACAAGAGTTCTGCTTCCCCTCAGGATTTCAGCCATCAGCCTACAGATCCTGCAAGGGCTTTCCTGATGTAACCATACTCCTAAGGTTTTCTCATGGAATTGAAGCCACTGATGACATAACAGACCTGAACCATCCCTCTGAAGTGCAGCTTGGTCTGTGAGAAGGGAACTATAAAGAACCAATGCCTTGACACACTTCTTTGGATGTAGTTACATGAATGTATCTTTGTGGGCCAAATGAAATTTCTTGGATATAATTTTTGGGGAAATGCTGTGTGCCTCATCCAGCTGCTCTGAGAAAGCAAGTGTGGATCTCACTTTAAGGTTGTAAAGTGATGTTAACAGAATCAAGAGTTCATAGGAGATGAAACTGAGAAATGAGACTTGCATCTTTTAGAGCAGGTGATACTTCTCGTTTCTTTCAAGTCTGTCTTCAGTGTAGGCATGATATTGCTAGAGCTCTATTGTTAAACAGAGCATAGACTTGGAAAAGTCTCACAACTGTTTGATAGCACTGAATGTTGGAGGCTCAGTCTCTTTTTAAGCACTTTGATCTTTTTTGCTATTGACCAACATCTAGCTTCTAAATCCATTTTTTGTGGTTGCAAAGGCTTTTTCTTTCCACTATGACATACCAGAAATTGAACTCGTTCAAGATGCATTATGGAAGGCATACAAATGCTATTCAGAGCCTGCAGCTTTCTCTCTCTTTATCTGTTATTATTATCTACTTGGCAGCATAACAATACTTTTGTGTTACTCCATATATTAATTGTGCTACTTTAAGGATGCCCCCCAGGGAGAGCCTATTTGTGCCTTCAACCCCTGACCTTATGCCTGAAAGGTTTTTTTGATTCATTCTCCTCCCATAAAGGCTATTTCTGCTTTGTCTCCAGTGAAAATATATTCTGCAGCTATATACTGAGTTACTGAGGACTGTACAGAAGAAGCTAGAGGATGCGTCCTTGATCAAGATCTGTCATACTTTATTATCTTTTATTATCTTTCTAAACAGTTGATGTTTCCAAGTTGTCTCAGGGCAAACAAGCTGGCCTCAGCCAAACAGGGAGTTAGAAAAAGCCCTCATTGCATAGTTTTGCCTTTTGAAGAACTTCCCCTTTTAGGACTACTGACTTACATATTAACAGTTCTAGGCAAAACTGCTGGAGAGCACTGTATGGAAATGAGGCAGTGACTGGAGCATTGCATCCAAGTCTATTGCTTTCCTATCATGCAAGCTGTGACAGAGTCCTGGCTGTTCGCACTTCTGAGCTAAGCCTCCGAAGTCTCTTCTGTCACATTCCCATGAACTGCAGCAGATGAGTCCCATAGGAACTGCTTTAAGAACTAGCAGCAGGTGGATTACCTTTTTGCACACTGAAAGATGAAGTTTGATTCACAGTGGTTTTAGGATTCTCAAGTGTCTTTCTAACTACAGCAATCAGAGTAAGAAAACTTTACTCAGATGACCCTTTAAGATGGAACATGTCATTTGGGAACAAAACCTGGTGGTATGTTTGGCTGTGACAGCAGAGTCACGAGTCCTACTTGTCCTGCTTAGGGATTCAGCAGACTTTGAATCCTGACAAAATGGAAAGGAAGACTCACACTGCCTTTGGTAGGATTCAGACTTTAGGAATGCATGGGAGCAGCAACATCGAAGCCCATGAGGAAGCTCCTTGGAGCTGTGCTGAATAGACAAGAGTCTGCATGATTTGCACTCCTGCTACATCTGCAGCTATACCCCAGGAGTGGCTCTGAATTAAGAATGCTCTAACTATGCTTTGTTAAAGATACTGGTGAGTCTCCTTGCTTCATCTGACAAAAATAAAATGCAGGAGCAGCCAGGTACTGTAGGATCCTACATATGTGCTCTCTTTAAGCCTCCAGCATGCAGTGCCTCAGCCTCAACATTAAACTTCTCTGGCTTCTTGGGCACTTTGTTGTTTTCTTGATTCTCTGGCTCTCTTTTGCTCTGGCTTTCAGTAAATCTTTTTTTTTTCTTATGATATATACCAACAGGCTTATATTTCTTCAAACTATTTTGTGAGTCCTCCACTGATACTGTCAGCACTGATCAAGAGCTTCCACAAGGTGCTGAAGGTTTCATGCTGCTGGCCACTGGATTGGAGGCATTTCTTTAAGTCTTACCTGGCAACTAAAAGGATTCTGCTAAAAGGATCAGACTGTCATTCTTTTTAGGCAATTTCAAGGACTTTTTAAATAGGAATAACAATACACATGCATACAGTATACATACATAGAAGACTAGTATCTGCGTTCAAGCTAAAGGATTGAGTATAATTTGATTATAATTTTCTGGTTGATTCACATGAATCCTAAAAACTCAGTATCTGAAATTCCTTTCAATTTTTACATATTTTCATCTGACTTGCACTGAAGTTCACATGATGCAAGCTTCACGAGAAAAAAAGAAGTGTCGCTACTTGCGCTGGAGTTAAAAGAGTTATAGAGATAAAAGAAGGCTATAAAATGCAGATTTTGTCAGGTACTGCTGGCATTGTTCCAGCCACTCCCTCTCAGCATAGTGTTTTGAAAATTTGTAGCAAAATTTAAATGCTGTGCTTTTGAAAGAGTCTGCATTTCATATCAGTTTCCATCTGACCAGGCTTGCAATTGGCCATTCACTGGAATGGCTTTAAACAAAGGCTTTTGTTTAGCAGTAGGCTGAGTTTACACAGCTGAAGAAGGTGGATTGAACTAGCCTGATTGACCTCTCTTGAAGCTCACACAATCTTTTTTGCTGACAGGGATGGGAGAGAAAAGGGGAGTTTGAGGTCAGTGAAAAGCAACTTGGCCCCTTAACATCTTCAGAGTCATAACTTATTTCTCAGCATGTGTCCTCTGTAGCAAAAGTCACCATAGGTCTCATGAGAACATGAAAACATTGCTTTCAGTGTGACTTTTTGGGGCAAGGATTTAGCTTAGGGGTTGCTGCTGATGGGAAGAGAAATGTTGGGGATAGGAACTCTAGGTTTTGAGAAGAATTGAGAGAGTTGAAAGCTACTCACCTCACAACATCCTTTTCTCAGAATTTCGTTTTTCCACAAAATAGAAGTTCCACCAAAATTGTCAGGGACAAAGAAATTCCTCCTAATACGTAATCAATATATACTCTCCCTTAGTTTAAAACCGTTCCTCTTTTTGGTATCACTATCTGCCCACATAAAAATCCACTCTCCCTCTATTTTATAAGCCCTCTTCAAGTAACGAGAGCCTGGACTAAGGTCTCCCTGGATTATTACCCTTGCTGAACAATCCCAACTCTCTCATCCTGTCTTCATATGAGTAATGCTGCAGCTCTCTGGTTATCTTAGGAAGAAATAACTTTGTACTGAGTGCTTCTTAGAGCACGAGGTTTCAGTTCATGTCCTCCACGTGTCCCCTCCAAAACAACATTTATGTACTTGTACAGCTTCCAAATTTCTTTTGTATCATTCTGGATTTACACTGAGCCTGTGGATTTCTGTCATGACTACCCCTTATCACAAAGGTTCCTGCACTGCTCAGTGAGGTAGGATAGGTTTCACTTGAGCCCTGTCTGGGCAAGCTGACAACCTACTAAACAGTGTTGTCAGGTTGTACAATGGACTGCTCCTCTCCTGCTGTGTCCAGTGCTGCTGTGTGGTCTGTCTCACATTAGGCACATCGCTGTTGAGTAAATTGTTTGTAGGAAACAGAAGTTGCTTTGAGAAGCCCTGTTTCATGATAAATAAGACTGTAACTGTTACTATGTCTCAACACCCCGATTGATGAAACAGCAGCTTGGTGGTAGATTCAGCTGGCAAATGTCTGGTCAAATTGTTATGGATACGTCTATTTTTCACCTCCTTCAAACCATTTCCTTTTTCTTCCTCCAAGGGCTCCCTTTGATCGCCTATTCCTCTCTAACTCCTTTTTAAAGAGTTTCTGTGTTACGGCTTTCTAATTTCTCCCACCATTAGACTTTGGGTAGAAAGCTTCCATCCAGGCATATCCTGGATGTTCCACAAGATGTCACTGATGTCAAGATTTCATTGATTTACCTGCCCAAGGTGTGAATGTTTTAGCTTATGAAATACCTTACATCACACATTTCTAGGTAGAACAAGGAGTGGAGACTAGGACAAATAGCATTGCCAATCAGAATGTTTTATTACAAAGACCAGTAAAATATGAGATCCTAATCTGAAGAAAACATTTCTTTCTAAGTAGAGATAAAACCTGCAAAGACATTGTCTTCCTGTGACTGGAATTCTGACATCAGTAAAAGATTCAGTTCAATCGCTGAAAAACGTGAGGATCAAAGCAACTTCTTCAGGATTTTCCCTCTGGATAATGGAAAGACAAAACCAAATGAAATCTACAAAAGCAACAGCATCAGATTACTCTCTAAGATTAAGATTTTTTAAGAGGAATTTATGGCCAAAACCACACATTTCAGGTGTTTATCTTTACACAAACCTTCCACTGGAATATGTAATGAGTTTCAAAAAGATGGATGGTCAAGGTTAACAATTGCACAGTATCTCACTTATTAGGAAAAGCACTTTATCTGCAGTTTCTTATCCACACTGACTCCGAGTTCTTTTGGAAGTGTGAGTCTGAATGGGTCATTCTGATTTACTGCAATATGGAATTTTCTCATTCCTCGTTATTCTGTATGCTTTTCAATGTGCTACCAACAACCAGAAACAGCCAAGTCTCTTATCCATTTCTTCATTTATAAATGCTTGCCTGATATATTCTAAATCGTTACCTTTTCTGGCACATACCTAATTTCAGCTGGAAGGTGGGGAGCAGGGTGTGTTGTATTCTGAAAGGGCGTATTCATCTAGAAAGAAGAAAGGAAGAAGACATTCGCATGAGAGCGAGAAATCACTCTGACTTCAGTCTATGTGTGCCTAGGATTAACACACTATGGAACAGAAGACATATGATAAATTTTGTGGTGGTCTTCCAATTGCCAAGGCACCCGGTTCCAGGGGTGCACAGTCAGAGATCAATGCACTCCGGCTGTGTTTGTCCTATCATTGCTGTGATCATGCAAGAAGTGGATCAGGTGTCAGAAAATGCACTCCAGGGTCAATTCTCTGACTGCTGCTACTGCTAATATGGTAGGATGCAGTTCCCAAAGGTTGTGCCAAGCTTGAGAAAAGCATGGGGGAACCTGAGGAACAGCTTTGTTATTCTAAGTTCCACAGCTGGGTTATGTCTGATGCAACTCTACTTCCTTGAGTCTGATTCAAGAAAGGTGGTCAGGCACTTAATTTCTTAATTTTAGTTACTTAACTTCCTTTTTAGTTTAGTGGGACTGTCATTCCTACTTAAATATTTAAATTCCACTAAGAAAGATCTCTTTGACCGCAACCTACTATGGCAATATTAAGAAAAAATATTAGGTAACCCAGATAAGGGAAATCAGGAACACTGCTGCCTTTGAATAATTGATTTTAAGCATTAGGTTTAAATTGTGGAACCACACTTCCTTTTTTACATGGTTTGTAAGAAAGCAGCTCCTGGTGTATCAGTTTCTAATCTACATTATGTTGAAATGAAGCAAGAAATGAAAAGACAGGAGGAGAGAAGCTGTCTATGCTCTGTAGACCCTTTGCAATCCAGTAATCAAAAGCAGCAGAATTGCTAAATGGGTCTCCACTTGCTTCCACTTTGGTTTCAAAGCTTTTACTGAGGCTTGCTCAGGTCATTTACCTGTTTCATAGTAATCGTATATATGTACAGGCACTGGTTTGATGTCTGATACAGGCAGGCTTTGCTCCACAGTGAAGGAGAAGTTGATTTCCTTCTGGGAAACCTGGAAATGGTAAGACAAGAACATGCATCAGAACTTGCCTTTTCGTAACTATCCCTGAGGCCAAGATTGAACGGGTGCATTTCTGGATCAGAGTGTATGATAAAGTGTGCCATTCTACAGTTCTTTCCAGCTTGTAAATTTGATGCTAAATATTTTTTTAAAAGCTGTTGCTAAATATTCTTTGTTGCTAAAACTGTGTGCTTTTCTTTCTTCTTCTTCTTCTTCTTCATATCTCCACTGCAAATTACCTCTACCTTTCCCTATTACTGTGGCTTTCAGCACATCAGCATTCATCCTACAATTGAAATTTGCTGTTAGTTTCTTTCCTTGCCTTTCCCAGCTAAATCACCTTCAGTACCCCTAAAAATCTTCTCCATATTTTTCTCTCATTAATGACTTTGAACTCAAAATCTCCATTCTCCCCGGGGTTCTGTTCCTCATTCCACCCTCTTGCAGCCAAACGTCCCAGACTTTTCTCCTTGCTCATCTTCCTCTGCTTCTTGAGCTTTCTCTTGCATCCCTGGGATGGTGACACTACTCTTTCCTCCTTTTATCTGTAATATTATCTTGCTGACCTTTTCAAAGGAGTGGAGCAATGGACAGGGATTCTAGGTAAGTTTCTCCATCACCAGCGCCCTGCTGGGTAAATTTTTCACATCTCAACATCTCAGCTTCTTTATGAATACAGAATACTAACTACAGTCTTCCTTGTTAGATCCTTGGAGACCAACTAATAAAAATTGCCATTTGAGGGGTCTGTATTTTTACTCTTTATTTTTACTTCCCCTCTTCTTCCCTTTTTGTATCTTAGAATCCTTTCTGTTTTGACGTTCATTTTTCTCCTCTTTCATTCCCTTTGTTAATGTCATTGATGCAGCAGGACTATTGTTTTCTCTACAAGCGTTTCTCTACAAGGAGAGCTACAAGATTTTCTGAAGAGATAGGCTGGGAAGGACAGGCAGGGTTGCTGACCTTCATATTAAGTAATGCATGGATTGTGAAGAGCTGCCTCAGAAACAGCCACAAACAGGTTGAGAGCTTGTGGATAAAAATCAAGGATCAGACCAACAAAGGACATTTTGGTGTTGGGGTCTACCACAGACCACCTGATCAGAAGGAGCCTGTTGAAAAGGCCTCTTGCTTCAGCTGCAGGAAGCATCATGCTTGCAAGCTCCCGCACTGATGAGACATTTCAGTTATAAGGACATCTGCTGGGAAAGCAACACAGCTAGCTGTAGGCAATCCAGGAGACTACTGGAGTACATTGAGGAAAAATTCCATATCCAAATATTGGACAAACCAACAAGAGGAGAAGCGTTTGGCCATTGGAATGGGCTGCCCAGGGAGGTGGTGGAATTGCCATCCCTGGAAGTGTTTAAAAAAAAGATTGGATGTGGCACTTAGTGCCATGGTTTAGTTGGTGAGATGGTGTTAGGTCATTGGTTGGACTTGATCTCAAAGATCTTTTCCAACCTAGTTAATTCTGTGATTCTGTGATTCTGTTAGTGGACCTGGTCCTCCCCAGTACACATGACCTTATTAGGGTGATTAAAAGCAGAGGCAGCCTGGGCTGCAGTGAAAATGCCCAGGGAGAGTTTGTAATCTCGAGGAATATGGGTTGGGCAAAGAGCAAAGTCCAGATTTGAAAAAGCATATTCCCAGCTGTCTAAGAAGCTGATGAATGAGATATCCTGGAAATTGTTTTTAGGGACAGAGTTGTAGACCAGAGCTGGCAACTTTTTAAGGCCGCTTTTTGTAGAGACCATGTGTAGGAAATCTGACAAGGCAGGCTGGTCTCCAGCATGGCTGAGCAAGGAAATGCACAGCCAGTGGAAGTAGGGAAAGCTGACCTAGGAGAGTAAAGAGATATGGTTCAGGTGTGTAGGGATGGGATCAGGAAGGCTAAAGCACGGGTGGAACGGGATTTGGCAAGTGATACAAAGAATAAAAAGAAAGGTTTCTATAAGAACATGAGTCAGAAAAAAAGGCCAAGGAGAGTGTACCACCCCTATAAAAGAGAAGGGAGAACTGGTAGCCACTGGCATGGGGAAGGCTGCAGTACTCAATGAGTTCTTCACTTCAGTCTCCACTGAGAGTCACGTTTCCCATGTCTCTCAAGTCCCTGAAGTAGCAGGTGAGGTTGTGCGAGCAAAGTCTCTCCTACTCTAAGCAAAGAGCAGGTTTGAGACTATATGATGAAGTGGAATAGCCACAAGTCTATGGGACGGGATGACATGCATCCCAGGGTCCTGTGAAAACTGCCTAATTTTGTTGCCAAGCCACTCTCCATCACATATGAAAGGTTGAAATGGGAAGATTGCCCAATATCATCTATCTGGACTACTCTTAAGAGCTTTGAAAGAGTCCCATATGATATCCTTAGTTTCAAACTGAAAGACATGAATTTGAAGGGTGGACTGTTTGGTGGATAAGGAATTGGCTGAATGGACACATCCAGAGAGTTGTTTTCAATAGCTCTGTGTCCTGGTGGAGGCTGGTGGTGAGTGGTGTCCCTCAGGGCTCTGTCTTGGGACTGCTGCTCTTAAATACCTTTATTGACAACGTCAGCAGCAAGGCTGAATGTACCCTCAGCAAGTTTATAGATGATATGAAGCTGAGCAGAAGGACAGGACCATACAGAAGGACTGGGACAAACTTGAGAATTGGGCCCATGAGAACCTCATGAACTTCAACAGGTCCAAGTACAAGGTGTTGCACCTGGGTTGGGGCAGTCCTAGAGATGAATACAGACTAGAGAGGTATTCATTGAGAGCAGCCCTGAAGAGAAAGACTTCAGGGTTTCGGTGAACAAAAAGCTGGAAATTAATAGTGTACGCTCACGACCCAAAAAGCCAAACGTTTCCTGGTCTGCATCACAAAGAGTGGCCAGAAGGTTGAGGGATGGGATTTCTTCTTCTCTATTTAGCTCTTGTGAGAGTCCCCAGAGTGCTGCATCCACTCTGAAGCCCTCAGTACAGAACAGACATGGATCATTTAAGGCTGGTACAGAGGAGGACCACAAAGTCAGAGGGCTAAACCAACTCTCTTAACAAAGACAAGCTGATAGAGTTGGGGTTGTTAATCATTGATATGAGAAGGCTCCAGGAAGACCTCATTGTAGCCTTTCAGTACTTAAAGAGAGCCTAGAAAAAAGGGGCAGAATGACTTTTTACATAGGCAAGTAGTTATGGAACAAGGGGAATGCTTTTAAACTGAGAGAGGGTAGATTTAGATGTTAGGAAGAAGTTCGTGGAGAGACAGTGAAACAGGTTGCCCAGAGAAGTGGTTGATGCTCCTTCTATGGAAGTGTTCAAGGCCAGGTTGGATGAGGCCATAAGCAACCTGATCTAGTGGGTGGCATCTCTGCTTTTGGCTGGGAAGGGTTGGAACTAAATGATCTTTAAGGTCCCTTTCAACCTAAGCCTTCCTGTGATTCTTTTCATACTGAAAGCTCCCTAAAAGTGAGGGAGATGATACTAACTCCCTATGAAACACTCTTAGATGTACTAATTAGGAGCATCACTTAGAGGCTTATGTATTAGGGAATGAGAACTTTTGCAATATGAAGTTCAACTTAGCCACATTTGTGAAATGCTAGTAAATCACAGAACATGCTTTAAAAAAGTAATAAATGCATATTTCTTCACTATAGACTACAATTATGTATATATTTGATGTTGGATTGAGTGAAATACCTTTAAATCTTTAAGGCATGTGTATTGGTAATATGCTATTAATGAGATTTTTCTTTTATCTGGGAGCTTGTTTTAAACTTCTGATTTAACTAAACCAAAAGGAAACCTCCCAAGCTTACCTTCTGAAGATAGAAGAGTATGTGATTGTTCTTGATGTCTACACGATCCACAACAGAATTCTGGTCCTGAAGCTTTAAATAAGGCAAAAGATAGCAGTGTTTATACGGGAGACTTGCCAAGGACATACAGATTCCATAACTAAATGCATTTGAAATGGCTGCCATGCTCCTTTTATGCCACCCCGCCATCTAGCCGCCAAATAAAGAAATACAAGTTGAGTGTCCTCATAACCTGCAAAGTTTTACCTGTTAGCTTTGATGCTTGTACCTTTTATAATTATCTTAAGAATGCTCTCATTTCAACGAAAATTTACAATTACTTTCTGCAGCTCTCTTGCTATTCCATTGCATAATTTAAATAACAAAAGTTTAAAACATTTTTGAAAATAATACAAACAAGATAATTTTACTATGAGAATATTCATACTGAAAGTATTACAAACTTCAAAAAACCATCTATTTTTCCTCCAAGTACATATGAAGAAGAGTAGGATGCCTAAAAGAATAACATCTCAATGGAAAAATCTCCCAAAGAAAATGTATCATTTTCATACTGTTCTAGTCAAAAAAGAAATTCAGGTCTGAATTCTGAATGATTATATGTGCAAAAGCTAAGAGCAGACTCTACAAAGAATTTCACGCTTCTTTCTATGTACTTGAAAATTACAGCTCATGGCTTGAAGCTTACACATCTATGATGAATCTAAATTGCATTAGGAACAGAAACAAGGTGTTTATCAGTGCTGTCCCTAGCATTGTCATCTTCATAACCATTTCTGGATAGTGAAGGGGGATGATCAATATCCACTTTTTTGTTTGTTTGTTTTCAAACGGGAGGAAGAATAACCCATGCCAAAGGGGTAATACAAAAAAATGCCCATTTAAGCAATTTAACTATGACAGAAGCATTTCTTGAATAGATTCTGTTAGGGTGTGTGATTACACATTTATACACACAAATGCTAAGGAGCACAAGGAAACCCCAGTAACCTGAGCAGGGCCACCAGAGCACTCTTACCTGGTTCCCCTCAGGGCTGCCACCGGGCACTGACCAGCCCCACTGTCAGGCACTGAGACCCACCAGGTTAGTCAATAGCAGAATATCCCTGGATCACCTTGCAGACTTAAGGGGAACTCTGCCTACAGGACACATGGCTGAGTATGGTATGCTGAGACTCAATAAAGAGTAATTACAGCATGTTTAGGGGAAGAGCCAGAAGAAACAAAGAGAGGAATAAAATCCAATTGGAAGAAAAAGGAGTAGAAAATGAGAAAAAAGAGGCCAGTTGCACATAAACATGTTGGTGGTCAGCACACTTATTTGCCCTGCACCTGGCCACCACATTCTGTCATGCCTTCTTATTAATCTCTGTTCCTGACTATTTTCCTGGGTGAAAGGCTCTCTATTCTGTGTGGACTGTGTGTAGGGAGTGCCAGTCACTGAAGAGGGGACCACAGAAAACCCTATGCCTGGGATGCCAGCATCCTGAGACACCAGATTTCAGGTTTGTTGTGTGTGAGTGTGTATGTCAGCGTGTGGTTCCTAGTGAATACCAAACCAAACTGGCTCGTGAGTTAGTTAAGGGGCTTGGCAGCCAGCTACTGAAGCCAGCTTAAATCTTGCTCAAATATTGAAGATGCCAGAAGATCTGAGTTAGCTACCAGAGGGACCAAGATGTCTGAGACTATTTCTGGATAGACCATATGGTCTTGGAGGTGGACACTGCTCAGGCTATTGGGCTGGACTAGTTAGTAGAGACTAATTGCATATGTCTCTGTGTGTATATGTCTGTGTGAGGTCACTGGGAGACCTGGGAACTCCAGCCTCTCTGCTGCATGTCTGAGACTGCTTATAGAGGTACCTACCATGCACACATGTATTGATGGAGACCTCAGTTCCAGGCACTGAAGTGGGGCTGACGTCTAGAAGATGCATATGCCCAGGTGCCAGCAATTGCATGGAACAAGGATCCAGAGGCAGCTGCTGGGCAAACTGAGCGCGCTAGGACAGCCATCAGAAGGAGCCATATCGTGTGTTTGTATTTGCATGTATCTATGTGCATATGTTTGTTTGCTTGTTTGTTTATATAGTTGGGTTTTTTCCACAAAAGGAAAAAGCTTTTAGTCTGATCAGACAGGAAAGGGAACAGGATAAGGCCATTTGTTCTACCTGTGTCTGTGGAAGTGCTGTCTTCCCTGTCTACTGATCTGTGTTGCCACTATATATACAAGCATATGTGTATAAATGGGTGTATTTGTATATTGTGCATGTCTGCCTATTGGGAATACACATGAACCTTGCTGTTGGTTGGACCTGGGGATAGGAAACCATAGCAGTCTCATCTCTCTTGGTCTACTGGATGTGACAACTCCTAACAGATTTGTCTCTGACAAATGAACAGCTACAAGTCTAGAGACACAGAGTATGTGACAGAAGGCTATGCCCAAGGGCTTTGCACTATTCCCATGGGGCTCCAATTTTCTAATCAGAGACTGTTTTTATCAACTTCCTATGTTTTCAGAGTTTATCATTCACACTGATCCCATTTTTTACCTTTTTCAGGGAAGATTCTACAGGAACAAAACCTGAGAGCATCTTCACGTCAATAATAGCCATATTGGAGACTTCACGATTTCCTGTGTAACTAAAATGAGAAAAGTTCTGTTAGTCTGGTCTGCAAATAGAATGGAGACCGGTGGTTTACATTTTCAGCTCCCAATAATCGTGTTTTTCTTCCTACAGCTGCACAGCAGCAGTTAGCTGCCTGTATTTAAATTCTTTCTTGCATGCTTTACAAAACTGTGAATGCAGGACTGTAGGTCAATGAAAGAAAGTTACCTGGCAAAGAGGACAAGGTCAAATTTTGGTGGATAGTTGCTTGTGCATGATGCATTTGCTGTCCTTATGGAGAGAGAAAATCCTGCAACTTTTTTTGGCAAATGAATGTTGTATCTCAGGATGGTCTAAAAGAGATGGAAAGTGGAGATGGTTACAGACTTAAACAGTTTTATTCTTTGACATGAAATACGTAGAGGAATAAAGCATGGCCAACACTCTCTTTAGTTCTCAGAGTGGCTGTGCTGAGTTTCCACCTTGCTTACCTGCAGATAAACACAGCCTGTGCCATTCACTTCCACGCTGTAATTCCCTGGAATACTGGGTAAAGAAGCCTGCTGCAGTAAGAAGCGATTCTCATCATTCACTTGGAAAATCTTACTGGGGGACTTGGCAAAGTGGATTTTGACTGTGTTAAGACTTTCTTTTGAGAAGGTGTGGTATCCATACTGGGCTAAAGCTTGGAGAGCAACAACAGTGTCCTGGAAAGAAAAACGATCCCTAGTTAGATACCCAAGTGTAACATTGTACAGGAGATTAGCTCAGCTCCTATTTCCCTTGACACTTTTTCAGTACTCAAATAGGAGAAAGACTTTTCAAAGAGCTAAGGAGTCAAGATACAAGTTCTTGTAGAACTTGTCCTGGTGGAAAGAGGGCTGTCCCTGAGTCAGCAGCGTGCCCTGGTAACCAATAAAGCCACCTGGGGTGCATTAGGAAGAGCATTACCAGCAGGTCAAGGAAGATGATCCTGGTCCTCTACTCAGCCTTGGTGAGGTGCATCTGGAAGTTGCACCTCAGTGCAACTGTGAACTGTGTCCAGTTCTGGGCTTCTCAGTAAAGAGAGACATGGAGTTGCTGGAGCAAGTCCAGAGGAGGGTGAGAAAGATGATGAAGGCACGAAAGCATCTCTTATAAGGAAAGGCAGAGGGAGCTGGGCCTATTTGGCCTCAAAAAGAGGGGACCTTATCAATGTCTGCAAGTATCTAAAGGGAGGGCGTAAAGAAGATGGAATTAGACTCTTCTTAGTGGTGCCAATCAGCAGAACAAGAGGCAACAGGCAGAAACTGATACACAGGAAGTTCCACTTGAACACGAGGAAGAGCTTTACTATGAGGGTGACCATGAACCAGAAAAGATTGCCCAGAGGCATTATGAAGTTTCCCTTACTGGAGATATTCAAGAACTATCTGGATGCAATCATGTGCCCTAGGATAACCCTGCCTGAGCAGTGATGTTGGACCAGATGACCCACTGTGGTTGCTTTCAACCTCACCCATTCTGTGATTCTAGGGCAACAGATTTTAATTACCCCAGAAGACCCAGGATAATGCGGTGTCAACAGCAACTGCTCTCTCCTTCTAACTTGGAACTCAGGTAAATTCTCATTGCCTAAAACTAAGACTAAATTATGTATGCAGCTGTCTATGAAAAGCATGTGCCCTGAAAAAATACCTATGCAAGCACTAAGTACAAAGGATTATTCAAATTGACGTGCAACCAGGAAAATTTGTTATACTGCTAAAATTCAGCTTGCAGAATGGACTGCCCCCAGAAGCTTTCTTTTTACCACTCCCAGTTTTTACCTGGCTGGATGAAAAACCGCCATATGGGTTCTGTTGTTTGATAAGCCAGTACACAATGCGGGAAATATAAGACAAGTCTTCTGGAGTGAGTTTGGTTCTGTTGAGCAAAGCAAGTAGCACATAGCTGGTTATTTCAACCTCAGCAGAGGGGGCATGGGAATAGAAGTCAGAGAAATGTTCCACTGGTGGCTTATTTTCTCTCTGCCAATGAACTGAACCACCTGAAAAGAGAAAAAGGGACTGTAAAAAGCATGGATAAACTACTTGCTGGTTAATTTATTGCAGTGTCATTGCAGGAAATAGATAAAGAATTCTCTTTCGCCCTTTACTCGGCTATTGGTGTCCTGAACTGGGTAAGTTTTACTTCCAGGATGGAAAAGAAAACAGGAAGGGTCAGAAAGGACATTAATAAAAGGAGGTTGTATAAGTCAGAGACGGACTGAAGTGAAGGCAGAGCAGCAGAAGAGTGCTAAGGCAGTGGCAGACAGGAGCATGATATAATCAAGGAAACTGTGCTTGTTCAGCGCACAGAAGAGGAAGCTAATCAGTAAATTAGGTTCAATCTTCCAGTGCCTTGGACTGAGGCTTACAGGGGACTCTACACCTAAATTATCTCATAATTCCAAGAAAATTAGGCCACAGCTCAATCTTTTGTGAAGCCAAAACAGACAGACAGAAAAAACTCATAGAGGTAAATGCAGTAGCATAGCAGGCATGAAATGGGAAGAGAGCATCGTGCATGAGAAAACTACATCAGAATATCTTACATCACACAACAGGCCATCCATTTCTTATATCCTGGCAATAGTGCACTTACTATTTCTGACAGCTGTCTTGTCCAGCTTCTCAAGGAAGAACTGGCGTCTTTCCTCATTGCCAGCTAAGCCATAAGCATAAGCAAAGAGGGCATGGTTATATAGGTTGTGGACCCCGTTGTTAAATGCAGTCTCCAAACAACTCATGCCGCTCCGAATGATGGGTTGCTAGAAATGCAAAACACAATAGCGTTGTCAGGTACTCGGATTTGCGTTTCAGCTTCTCTTTAAATACTTCCATCACTGCTTAA
Organism: Serilophus lunatus; assembly: GCA_013399895.1. Classification (NCBI taxonomy): domain Eukaryota; kingdom Metazoa; phylum Chordata; class Aves; order Passeriformes; family Eurylaimidae; genus Serilophus; species Serilophus lunatus. The sequence goes on along the minus strand of VXBA01005705.1, from coordinate 812,672 downwards.
ACCGCAATCACTGATCCTTCATGCTAGGAATATACATGTTCTGTGGCATGTTTAAGGGCCTACAGTGAGTATCCTGTAAAAAAATGCCCTTCCAATTGTGCTGCCTTCTTTCTGCATTTATTTAGAGGCAGAATGACCAGACAAACGGAGGACTGTTTCTTTTCCTGTCTAGTGAGATGACTTTATGCAGTTGAATCCTTTTCTCCTTTGGTTGCTTTAGCTATAAAATGTGGATAATTTTTACAGAACTATGTAAAGTGTATTGAGACTTCATGATTAAGCATGTTTTCACAAATGGATGTTACTCCTTTGATAGCTATAGCTATGTGGGTAACTCTTCACACCTTTTAGACTTATAGACTATCTTTGTGAGCTCTACTTTATCTCAGACATCACCAGCACATTAACCATGTCTTGATATACTCAGCTTCACTTAAACATATGGCACAAGTTTTAGAGCTTCTAAATATTGAATAATATTAGAAACTAAATTCATGTTGCTGAAGAACTATGCACAATGTTTTTTTCCTGATCTCAAGTACTTAAACGATAACCCATACCACAGTGTCTGAGGAATGTACAAAAAAATCAGCATGTCTAGAACATATTTGTCAGATTTGTAACAATTCTCTTTTCCCTGCTCTATGAAGAACAAAGTCAGAATAAAAACAGAGTCACAAAGATATGCAGGAAGTATATTACAGAAAACAGAACTTGGCCCTCATTCCCCTGTACCTAGTATTCCAACCAGCAACTCATGTTGGAATATTTCCTTCCCTAGAGAAATGGAAACGCAGCTTGGAGCTAAATGCACAGAGTGATTTGGTAGGACTGAAGGTTTGGATATCTTGGACTTTGAACTGGGTAAATTCAGAGAAAATTCCAAAGTGAATGCTGGATAGAATTGGCAAATTCAGTCTGGATTTTGCACCTACTTAAACTACCATTGCTTGAAACAACTGGATTCCATAGAGGTTTTTCAAATGAATCCACAGACACTGGATACATAACTGATTTGTAACACTCACTGAATACTTGTGGCTGCTGCAGGGTTCTGGAAACTACTGTTTACAATCTGCTACTGTCCTACAATCAGTATTCGAGTTCCACATTGTTCAAGAATACAGATGTGAGGCCTGTGACTTGTGCATTGTTTGGCAAATGGCTGACTGGACTGACAGAGCACCAAATACCTACTGTAGCAGAGTGTCCAGCCTCCAGCAGCGCTGCCACCACGTAGGCTGTGAGTGAATATTCAACTTCTTCACCACCCTGAGGAAAAACAAGGAAAGAATTAGTACAAATGTTCAGGAAAGAAACAAGGTATAAACTAATTCATAGTTCATATATCAGTTGGATTTGAGGTCAGAAGGATTTTCTGTCTCCCTATGTGCAGAGGAACGCAAAAGATTAAGTTCACTTAGGATAAGGCCAAAATTATTTAATGCATTTTCTTGGCTTTTGCACATATGGAATACAGCACATGAAGCCTGTGGCTGAGCACATAAGGCAGTAATGGAAAAGGAAGCCTGAGACTTACAACTCAGAAAGCTCTAATTGTATTTACCTCATCATCAATTGCAGACATAAGAACCATGCCTTGCTTCTATATGAGAGACATAAGAGAACAATACTAGGAAGAGTAAAGATGTGGTGATAAGCTTGTGTCTGTCAGAAATTATCCAAACCAATCCTGAGGGCAGGACTGGAAGTTTGGACTATACATGTCTCAGTTACCTTCAAAGCATTGTTGAAATGTGACCCAGCATTTTCAAAGCAGCCATCTGACTTCTGCTTGCTTGCCAGCCAGATCAAAGTCTGAGACTGGACATTGTCATCAATGTAGATGTAGCGTTTGGCTTGTGCAAATGACTTGTATACAAAGGCAGTGAGCCTGCAGGTGTTCCAGAAACAGAAAGCAGATATGGTGTGATCAGGACCAAGAAGATTCACCAGTGCATAGGATGTGCACAGAAAATGACATAAAATGAAATTTATAATGTTTGAGAGAAAACGCTTGCTTCTTTTACAAGTTTAAAATAAGTAACATAGATAAAATCCTGATATTAAAAATGGACTTGATATTTCTCCTGAAAATGCTGAAATAATTTTTTCAGAGAAGGAGTGAAGTATACACACAGCTGATTAATGATTAATGTTAGTAATTTCTAACCTTAGTTAATAGACTTATGAAACAAACTAGTTTGGAAGAGACTTTTGGAAGTCTCCAGTTCAACCTCCTGTTTCAACTATGGCCAAGTTCAAAGCTCTGTCAGATTGCTCAGTCTTTTGTCCAATTATATGAAAGTATCTAGAATAGAGATATCCACGTCCTCTCTGGGCATTTGTGTCAGTGCTTCAGGCTTTCCTGGGCAAGATTTTTTTTCCTTCTCCCCAGTTGGAGTTGTCTCTGTTGCCATTTGAGTAAGGATAAACTCTTGTCCTTATTCTGTGCACTCCTGACAAGAGTGTGCTAGACACTCCTAACTGTGTGTTAGACAGTTACAGTCTGTTAACAGTCTCCATCTAGGTAGCAGAAAGCTTTACCTAGGTTTCCTATTATCTTCTTCTTCTCCAGGCTGAACAAATCCAGATTCTTTAATTTCCCCTTGAATATTATGTACTTCAGCTTCCAATCATCGTACCATCCTTTTGTTGCACTCTTTGTAGTTTATTCATCTTTTATTAGTGGATATAAATTAATTGAACTATATCCATTTAGACTATTAAAAATAGGAATCGTTGAATACTTTGATAATTTTTCAAAGCCTAAAAACCCTGTGCTAAGGAAATAGAAAGTGTCATGACTTACCATACACTCCCTTCCCTATCTCGTCTCCCAAAGGAGCTGTAGGATCCATCCCGGTGTTTATATGACAACTGTTTTTGGTAACCTGAAAACATAATAAAGAAGACACTTTTTCTAATCACAGAAAAACAGTAGCTCTGCTGTTTGTTCCACCGAAGTAAGACCTTTGGATTCTATATCAGGTAATGTATGTTTAGTGAATAATGCCAACCCCTGTGAATTCTAGCTACTGGAAGAATGGCATGCTGCTTTGGAGTGCTCCTGTTGCCTGCTCCTATGCAATATACATGGTGCCAGAATTCAGAGATCAGTGCTCACCATGTAGGGTTTAAGAGTTCAATGCACACAATAACAATATTATATTACAGAATGACAGAATATGCTGCGTTGCAATGGACCCACAAGGATTAACAAGTCCAACCCTTAGACTTCTTGAACTCTGTCAGGCTTGGTTCTGTGACCACATCTTTGGGGAAGAAGATGGAAGAATCTGAAAACTTCTCACCTGTGGATAAATATCCAGTGCCCCTGAGCTTAATCTCTTCAGTCAGCTGCCCAGTTTTATTCAAGTAATCCAGGGCATAGATGTTGGGCGTGAACAAGGCCATGTTCTGTTCTCCACAGCCATAAGGCATGTGAAGGAGGTTATCTAAGTTCCTCAGGGCTGTTCCCAAAATGTCTCCTGAAGAACAAAAGATATAAGAAGTCAGCTCAGTTCAAGTATGTTTTTATTACACAGCATTATACATTGCTTTATATTATTTTATTATGGATCCAAGGGCAATGACCAGTAATCAAAGTAACCAAAGACACAGCATGGAAGAGAAACATTGAAATGCCCTGTTTTTTATTTCTTATATGAATGCTAGAGACCTGGGAGAAACTAAGAATTTGAGAGAAGAAAATGAAGAAGAATATGAATACTGGCTGGCATGTCTTCTGAGAAACAGCTATGAATCCTTGGAAGGGTTAGATTTCCTCACTTTTTATAACCTCCTCCCTATTTTGGTGGGTACATATGAGAATGCTCTGTGGGGTACAACGATGATGGGCTACAGAGATTGCATTGCACAGTACCAGCACATCTCACAGACCCAGGCATGCAAACCAATCATGTTTAGAAAACAATCTGAGTTTGGAACCCCCAAAATAGTTCACTGGAGAGAGCTCCTGAGTCTTAATAATCACTTTCAGATTAGTAGAGTTGATTGGGACCTGATACTTTTATTTTATGGGAACTTACTGACTTACAAATGTTTTTCATTAGGCAAAATGATAGATTTGAAATTATGCAGTCAACAAAGTTCTGAAGTCTTCTTTCCAAGAAATCAAGATAAATCTTTTCAAAGAATTATGCCTTATGATACTTTTCAGCTGAATTAGCTGTTTTACTATACAGAGCAGGATATGCTGATGCAATATAATCTGAAATGCAATATAAGTTGAAAGAATTTGACTAATTTTTCTTCTCTTGATATGTGAGAATTGTGAAGAATTTATTCCCTTCACTGCCATTTTGCAAAGTGCAAAAATTACCTCTAAAATCAAGATGAATTACTTACTCAACTTTACATTATGTTTGCATGTGTATACAAGATAGCACTTGGTGCAGCACAAGAGAAATGCCATTTACTTTTGGATTTATTCTAAGTACTAAACTTACCAACGACAGAAAAATAAGCTCTGGCTGATCCTTGCACTAGATTTTTTGGCAAGCTGAGAGAAACTGGTTCAGAAATCTTTATGCCTGAGGAGAAAATGTAACAACAAGAATTGTTAAAACTACGGGTTTTTTTTCCAGAAGTCTTCACTTTGTGAACATACACTAAGCATAACAGTGTCTCTTAGAATCTGAATACTGGGTAAAGAAAATGCCACAGACACTTGCCCAATGAGCCAAATGTATCTGAAAATCCTGAATTTTAGCCTAGTATCATAGCCCTGAGAATCTCTTTCCTCCTGTGGAAGAGTCTCTGTTTTTGTAAGACAAGATCTACAATGCAGCAAAGCAGTTCTACTGACACCCTGGAATGAATGAATGAATGAATGAATGAATGAATGAATGAATGAATGAACGAACTTGCCTTACCTTTTGCACAGACGAGGGAGCTCTGAGTCAACTCCTTTTTAATACCTTCAGGCTGTTTGATTGCAAGGAAGTGGTCAGGAAGAGGAAGGAAAGTGTAGAAGATCACCATAAAATCATGACAATTTAACAATGTCAGACTTCATGTGGCGATCCAGACAGTATACCCCTTGTACCCAGTCCTGCCCTATCTTTGCTATGATATCTCTTGGTCCATGGCTCCCTCTCTTATCCAACATCCTGTCCAGGTCACCTTCCTTCTTAAAAAGCAGTTATAAACCAGAGATTTCCAGACTCTGAGAGGAACTCTGTCCAACTACTCTTATGCAGCTGTTGATTTAGGATGCTCAAGATAATCCTGTCCCTTTTATATCTATCCTCCACCCCTCTCCCTAGTTTGTGAGTTACAGGCTAAAGGTACTTATAAGTAAGGTATGGAATCTTCCCTCTTCTGACTTCTCTACTGACATCCCTGGGTTGTCAGGGCATGTGTGCTTGTTGTCCCAAGAAGGAGATGGTGGAAGGAGAAGAGTGGATGCTACTGATCACTCTGATTTTCACTCTCATTTTCGTATGAAGAAGTCTGCTGCACACAGCTCCATCTGCATTAGCTGCCTTGTCTCCTCGCATTAGCTGACCACTTTAACCCACAGCTATAGGAACTGTTTTTTCCATGAGGCAGAAAACACATGCAGATTCCTATCATACCTCAACAAGCAGGGTTTGAATCAAGGTGTCCCTGTAAATTGTTTCCTCTTCTGGAGAAGTGCTGTTTTCAGTAACTCTGGTATTCAGTTTGGCCTCAGCAGTAATCTCGAATTTCACCTCACCTGGAAAGCAACACACCAGCCCAAGAAAAGAAAGTTGTCTTTAATGTCTATAATTACCTCTGGTTTTCACTACCTTTTCTAAGCTGATGAACAGCTGAGAAATATATTTCCTCTAACAACAGCTCACTAGAAACAAATTGCATGAAGGCTCCATATCTGTTTACCAGTTAGAAATGTTGCCTGAGGCCCTAGCACAAGGAACAAAATAGGTGTGCTCCTGGCCAAAAAATGAACAGTACTTACTACCAGTTTTCACCTCTTCTTAAAGGCCTTTTGCTGAGCTTTTTCTGCCCTAGGGCAGTGTTGCAATAATTTAGTTACAACTCTATTATGCTTTTGTTATGCCTCTTTCCTTCAGATGGAATTTGTTAACTGAGAGAAATCACTGAAGGCTGCAGCCTTGGTGCCATAGCAGCACTGAGGACCCACCCTATAGTGAACAGCTCCACTCAAGAGTTTCTCTCTTCACCCCTGCTATCACTGCATACTGGAAATCCAAAGAAGCTTTTTATTTTGAGCAAAATGCATTATTATCTGCATTACCACAATGAGAGAACAGTCCTCCTTTTTTCAGCTCTGCAATATTATCATGCAAATCTGGTTTTCATCTCACTGTAACTTTGCAATTTTCTCAGTGAGTTTGAAATAAATCAATCATACTGACTACATGGTTTTAGAAGCAACCTTTTCAAGAAAAGGTGCATCTGTGGTCTATTTTGAGAAAAATCTCTGCTAATTAAATGATTATTTGTATTTTAACTTTTAGAGCACTTTCACATGCAAGTCACTATAAATGTTTTTTTAAAAAAGACAATGTCGACTTGAAGGTAGTGTGGATTAACACAGCTGTAGAATTGGGGAGGGACAATGTCCTCTTTGCCCATTGAGCATCCAGTCCAAAATTATTAGAAAATTTTATTATTACCGAATACATTTGGTTAGATATAAAAGTGTTAGCTGAAAGATAATAGGCACATGAAAACCCGACCGTGTCTCACACATCTGGCAAGTGAAGAGTTCTTCCTAAAATGGGCAGGAAATGGACTAATCAAAAATCAGAAGAGGGGAAATTCCAGAACAGTTCACTGCTCATTCAGTGCATCTGAGAGAGCTTTAGCAGAAACCCAGTATTAAATTTGTGGAGAAATTAATGGAGTTGTCTGGACAAGTCTGCTTGTGGGATATTGATGCTACATTAAAGGATGGGAGTAGAAAGATCGAACAGGAATATGTCAAGGTGAAGATAAGACAAACTTACCAAGTTTGTAGGGGCTAACAGCCCAAATATAGGTTTTTCTTTCATTGGCACACAATCTTGCTGTGTTACCCTCTGGTGAAAGGATTTCTGCCTCATAGTCACTTGACTTTGCCAGTATGGCGCTAATCTGAGACACAGAAAGGAGCAAGATTACAAATAAAATAGACTGCTCTAAAAGTTAGGTTGCAGAGCAAGGGAGACTTGCTGAAGAAGCTATTTTTCATCTGCATCTGTGGGATTGCTCCAGAACAGAGGGATGGGCCATTTCTCTGAGGAAGAGGCAAATCCATATCTTGTTTACCCACTGTTAATGTCTTTTTTTTGACAGAAGTACAATAAGGTGTCTGTGCACACGGCAATGCCTTATGCTCAGGTTCCTTCTTCAACAGCAGAAAGAAGAACCAAACTATGTAAGGATAAAACCCAAGTTCTTATCATCCATGGACCAGCCACACAGGGAACAGACCAGGGAGAGGCTAGGCTACAGTGGAAGTTAAAAACTTATTTCTGAATTTCTGGTGCATTGTGCAGGAGAATTCTGGGATCTCTGGGAAACAGGAAAACCATATATGAAGTAAAAGGGAACTTGATATACCTGGATGCATTTGTTGAGGTAGTTGAAGACATTGGCTATTAAATTAAATTTTTCTCCTCGAATGACAGAGTATGGCAAGGTAAGGTCCACAAAGAAAGGTTGGAATGCTGTTAGTGAAACAAGGGAGGTGATGCCAAACCCAGCATCATCCTGTATGCAGAAAGCGCTGGCTTTCCATTCTGTGATGGTGTCAGGAATGGTGTACATGATGTTGGCCTCTCCTCTTGAACTGAAGAGAACAAGAGGAACAGAAAGGGAAATGATCTTTGGAATTTTTCAAGACAAATTATAGAATAGGCTTTCTGCTTGAGTGAGTACATCTGTTTTTCATCTCACTATCTGCAAGATACCTCTCTATATTTAAAAGAATAAAATTCTTGAAGTGAAGATGAAGGTGCTGGTGAGTTACATGTTAAAAAGCACTCAAATACTCAAAGTTTTAAATTCAGAAATACCATTTGTTGAAAAACCAGAATGTCCAAACATACAGATTAGAACCAATAAATTCAGATTAATGTTCTAGAACAGCACACAGAAGTATAGTTAAGATGGAGATATTCTTATTTTAGATGCTGTGATAGCCTGAAAAAAACAAACCCCTTATTTTTCAACTGCTGAAATAAAAATTGGACGAAATATAACAAGTTTCACTCCTTCTCTCTCCTTAAAAATTACTTTTGTTTTACTCTTAGCCCTTATTATTTCTCACCATCAGAAAGAGGGGGCACAGAGCATAGAACATTTGTCATTCAGAGTTCAAGTAGGTTTGACACTGTGTGCAAGACTGAGAGTGCAATTGTCATTGATCAAGATGGGAAAAGTAGATCCACATCTAAAAAGCAAACATATGTTTCATGGTTTCTTCACAGAATTGATTTTAGCTACATAAATGGACTCAAAAATCCATGCGTGAGGAAAGCAGTGAAGATGAACATACTCACTCAGTGTGAATCAGATCCCAAATCCAGGTCTCAGGGAAGAATTTCCGAACAATACTGACACCACCTCCAATAGGAATACTTGATTCACCTAGAATTCTGTCTGTGATTTAAGAATGATATTAGAGAGGTCAGGACAGAAGAATCTGAACTTCAGTCAGACATGCTCGACACCATAAATGAAGACTAAGTATTCTGTTTGAGTCTTTTTCCATTCTTTTTCCCATAAAAAAGGAAAATTTTAACAGATATTTGGTATGGGAAGAAACAATTTTTTATCTATTCTGTTTTCCTATGGGAAGACACTAGAAAAAAAAAAAGCTTTTTCTCAAGATGTTTTATTTCATACTGAAAGGCCTCATCATCCAGTTAGAAATACATATTCCCCATCCTCTACCTGTAGCTCTCTTTGATTTATAAATGGGTAACATTAGCCAGTATTGTCATCAAAGCTCACAATGCTTTACCAACCTCCCTGAAAACTTAGTACTTTTTACCCTGTTCAGTAGTTTCATTGGAAAACTACTTTTTTTCTTATAATCATACTACAGATCTGATTTCAGGAACAAAGATCCTCTTTCTGGTTTTCCATGGACTCCCTTATTATGTGTGACAACTCAGATTTCATAGCTGTATCATGGAAACAACAATACATTCTTATTCTACTAGACTTGCAATCATAGGAACACAGAATCATTGGAAAAAATCTAGCTTGGGAGAAACAAGTGTAGTTCTCTAGTCCAATCCTCTTCAAGTAGGACTAACTTCAAAGTCAGATCAGGTTGCTTTAGGGCCTTGTCCAGCTCAGTTTTGAAAACCAGCAGCAATGGAAATTTCAAAACCTGGAGAACCCCTTTTAGGGTACTACAACTCTAATTAGAAAGAACTTTTTCTGAGTGTTGAATAGGGCTTTCCCTTGTGGCAACCTATTTGCTCTTTCACTGAGCAATCTGACTTGAAGAAAGATAACATAATTCTTGCTGATCTATAAAGGCTTTGGAGACTATGTGCTAAGTGTGCTAAATGCTGTGTGAAATCCTGTCATTGGGAATTGCCATTATGTTTCTGAGTTGACATTTAATTTTAAATACCTAATTGAATTATGAATTGATGAAAGGTTCTGACCTGAAAAACTCTGGAAAATAAATATCAGACAAATATCAAATATACCCAATACTCCCTGTCTTTTCTACATGTACTCTGTACCTAAGTGAGAGAGAATTGACTCTACTGCAAGGACTGTCAGACAGAGATTACTAGATGCAAACTGGGACATGTAGACCTATCCCCAAAAAACCCCTTGACATACTGGCTGTTATTTCAAACAGGCAACACTTTTGAAGACAAGATAGGCTGAGACTGGAGATACAGAATGAACCTTCTGTTACCTGAGGCCTTGGCATCCATGTGGGAACCATAATGGTGAGGGTAAACTTCCATATCTGATGCTTCTTCATTGCACAAAACTGGTTTCCGTAGTGCAGAGTTGGTGAAGACTTTCAGACCCATATCCTAAATGTGAAAGAATCTATCAAGTCACTCAGTGCATGCACTAGCTACCAGTGTATGTCACTGGTTATCATACCTCATCTTTCTTTGCCCTCATCCCATTCTTTCAGCCTTGAATGTCATAACTCTATCTGTCCAACCTCTATGTATTTCTTATGGAGCAATGACACCTTGTGTTCTGTGAAGAGCCATAACGATGGGTCCAATGTTAGCCTTATGTCTTAGGCTACAGGGAAAGTGGAGTCAAGTGTGTCAGGAAGAGCTATAATCAGGATCCCAGTGAATGTATCTAGTAGTGATTTTCTGTCCTCTTGAGTAAGTCATGAGGCATAAACTGGGTGATTGGAGACTTTAGGCAGTTTCAGGCATCAGCTGCCTTCTCTTAGCAGTAAGTAAGAACCACCACCTGAGAAAGTAGAATGCTAATGTGCATGAATTCTTCTGGAACACCTCCCACTTAATGAGCCACAAAGACTACATACCCTGAAAATACTGTAGACATCGCCATCACGACTGACATTCACAGGTTCAAAGTACAAGCCATCAAAAAAGATGGTTTTAGTTGGGGTACACTCCTCTGGCTTGTCATCTTCGATGTTGAGTCCATTGTAGTAGTAGCCATATAAATCTCTCACACCGAGTTGGTAGTACACCTGTGATGTAAGAGACTAGTGTAAACAAGGAAGGTCTCAGGCAGGTGTAAAATCACATATATTCAAAGCTTATGATGGTCCCTGAGCAATCATGCTGACATCAGTGGTCTTGCCTACTGATGCCTACTTAGAGAGGAATAAACAATTTGGCTGGTGATACATCAGGAGGACAGGACTATACCCTTCTCCTTCTGAACTGCAATGGATTTGTGGAGTGAACTTGAGCAAAAAGCAAAGAGGAGACTGGAGTTTTACAAGATACTAACTGACATCTACAGCTTTTGTTCTGGGTCCAAGGCCTATTTAAGCCATAAAAAAGCAATTTTTATGTAATTACTCTGAGGTGAGGAAATATGTTCTCATATTCTTGGGATATGTGTTACACTGACATGCTTTTCAAAAGTAGTGTGCTGCTTTCAATTTCTGCCTTTGAAGTGTACCACTGCCTTAGACCTTTCTTTAGTCACAAATGTCTGTTTACAAAATAAAAATACAGTCAGCAGCAGAGAGATCACAGGCGAGAACCCTGGATGTTATTCTGGGTGTTCATAGCTCAAAGGAACACAGGATTGTGGATGTGGCTTACACTCTCAGCAGATAACTCTTGCCCAGAGTGAAGAAGGACACTCTGAATTGCTCGCAGGGCACAGTAAGAGTCGGCAGCAGCTTCAAGGTGGAGTCCAACTTTAGAGCCCGGGAGACCCTGCTTCTCAGAGAACTTGAGCTGGACCTGGAAATTAATAAATCCAAGACAACCACATGTAAATTAGGAGAATCAGATTGGTGTGTAGATCTACATCTCACCTTTGACCAGCCCTTCTGTATGCCTGTTTGTAAAAATTCACAATCACTGTAATCCCCTAGCCACCTCCCACTCCCTACTCTGTTGAGAGCTTTGTCTGAATCTGATTATATGTGTCAGTTCCAGACACAGCTTCTCATGATCCCAGCCACATCTCCATCTTTTCTATCCCTAAAGTCCATCCCTAGTACAAAGCCCTTGACAAAGTAATTTCCTGACTCAGCAAAGAGGCGGCTTATATATTCCTTAATGAGAAAGCAAAGGTTTTCACCTTGTTTTTGAAGCACACATCACTGTTTATCCAAGAGCTGTCAGCCACTATCTCTCCACGAGGATGCACAGTATAGAGCAGCAGTCTGGCGCTGGGGGCAAGCTTCTCAGTGACAGTCAGTGTGATGGAGAACGTACCTCTGGAAGCTGGGGAAGGAACACAGAGCAGAGGAGGACAAACCAGCAAAAAAGATTATGCAAACTTCAGCTTTCTTGGAAGGATGACATATTCATCCATGACCTACTAGAACCTTTAAAACACAGGGAAATGCAATATTGGAAGACTCGTCTCTCAGCAGCTTAGGAACAGCTCCCATCAGCAAAACAACAGATACAAACTGAGGGATTCTGAGGCCAGACTGCTTTGCAGGGAGGAGTCTAAGCTGAGAAGAACTTGAAGTCTGTGCATGATTATTACAAGAAGAGCACAATATAGCCTTTCATTCTCAAACCTAAAACCAACCTCTTACACCAGTGGAAATAGAGCACTCTCCTGAGCTAAAGGACAGTTCTCTTAACACTAAGAAATATTAAGTTCTGCATGGATGAAAACTACTCACATATAGAACAGGAAATTAAGCTTAAGACCAAAGACAGTAAATATGAAACAAGTTCTTTATGTAGAGTGAGGTTTACTTAAGCAACCCACAGAAGACTGGAAATAGACCAGGTTCTGCAGGAAAAGATATTTTTAACAGCGAAAGAGTGAAGATCAGGATCACTACAGTTTATGGGTTTTTGTATGCTTCTGAAAGTGAAATGAATTTCAAGAGTTAACTGTTCAATAGCCCTGTCAAATGAGACATCTATTATTTCAAACTTTAGAAAGTTTTATTATTCTAATTGGTGAAGACTAGGATGTCACAAAATAACTGTGAAACCATAAATGCTCCTTGGCAAGAAATAAAATAGATGAAGGTTACATTCCATATATTTGACCATAACAAAATTTTCATCTTTCAGTTAACAAGATAAATTTGATTACGATGTAGAGGATTGGCTAGATGCTGCAGCAAAAGGAAATGGTATTGTGAGTGGTAACAGGTCATGGGATTTAGGAACTACTACCTGATTTAAATATAGTTCTCTGCTTTTACCACTTCTTACAAAACTTACTGTGCTCTGGTGCTCAGAATAATGCTCTGAAGTATAAGTAGTAATATGGTCTAGAACTTACCACTGGAAATGCTGACTCGCTTCTGGCCACTGAGAGTAATTTTTCCTTTTGTCATAACCTGGGCATAGAAAAATCTCGTGAAGCTGGATAAAAACCAATTACTTCTTTCCACCATGAAATCATTGATTTTGAGTAATGTTCTGAGAAGCCTCAAAGGCCATCAGGTTGGGCCGTGATCTGTACCCACTGTCTGGTTGGGAGATTTCTGCCTTATATTATACTCAACAAAATGTGGAAGAAAAGAGATGTTAGCACTTACTACATAGTAGAAGTTTGTGTGCGTGGCATTGCTGTAGCCCTCTCTGCTCAGGACATAGTGAACATTGATTGTTCGCTGTTGTCCACAGCCGAGCTTCTCTGTCACTGGCTCAATTTTCAAAAAGCTGTTGGTCCGTGAGTAGAAACGCCGGACAGAAAATGAGGCTTGGGGCTCTTTATGAATCCCCCAGATAAAGTCTGCACAGTCATCTGGTGCCTGTCTGACCTATGAAATAGAAAAATCATACATGGACAATTAGAGGTGTGGAAAATACAAAAATGTGAGATAGGTGAGAGGCAAAGGCATCTTCCCTCTAAAATGCTCTGTTGGGAAGCTGATTTTGTGAGGCTGTTTAAGCCAAGGACAAGAGTGTGAAAAATTTGTGCTTCGCTGGTGCTGAGTGAGCAGCCTATGGCACATTGCAGTAGGGAAGTTGTTGCAGATTCTTTCAGGCTTGGGACCAGTTCTGTAAATGGCTAGGACTTACTGTGAATTAGAATGGCATTGTTCTCAAACAATCTGCTTTTTCTCAGCTCTTCCCATCACACCAGAGTGAAGGCATGACAGCACAAGAAGACCATGTGATGGTAGCCAACATGAGTTTCTGCCAGCAGAAACGCAGGGAAGCAGGCAGCATCAGTGTAAAGATGCTGGTGTGCATCCAGGCTGGATAGGGAAGGCCGTGCAGTCTCTGAGGAAGGTTTTCTAGCACACAGAATAAAGAGAATGAAGATGAATGCAGAAAGAGCTTCTGGTGGGAGGGAAAAGTAGGGAGGTGTTGAAGATCACTACAACCCCAAAACATGGCTGGGGTACAGTCTGACTCTTCTCAGGCATTTCTATTTTCTCATACTAGTTTCACACGGGTTGCAGGTGTGGTTTCTGATCCTTCTTTCCAACAAAGTCTTTTTCATTAACTAGACTGTAGCCTGTATTTACTTACCGTCAGCTTAAAACTGCGATCAAAGAAGTTGGATGTGTCAATGGAAAAAGCAGCAATGCCATTTTTGTTAGTGGTATAGTTGGCCAGATATTCCTCATTGAGCTCCAGCAGGACAGTCTTGTTGGCAACAGGCTCACCATCCATATTTGCGATAGTGATCTGAACAAAAAACATATCCAGGGTATTGAGAAAAAACAACAAACCCAACAACAACAGCAACAACAAAGAATTGCTCTGCTTACTAGAGAATGTTCACTTAAGCACTGAGGACAATTGCAGGGAGTAGAAATCAAGGGTGAAATTTATTGAAGAGGCAAACACTCCTTGATATGTTGAGGGAGCAGGAGTTCTGTGACAAGCAAAGGCAGGCAATTCCCAACAATGAAGAGAAAACTGTATGTCACAGAGGGAGGAAGAATATTCTTTGGAGAACATTGACTAACAAACCTAAAGCAACCAGATGACTTCATGGCCACAGGTAACCTGTGGAGCTCAGTAGCATCTTTCATCTGCTATGCATCTGTCTGTACCCACTGTCTCCATCACATGTCAGGAAGATGCTGTACAGGTTATCTTCCTTTTTGTGCCTGGGTTTATCCTTCACATGCAGGTTGCTATGAAGTCAGAATATGCTCCAACATGTCTACTGCTTTAAGTAAACACCCCTGGGATTGCGTGATGCAACACAGGGTAAATTCTACCTTCAGTTTAAGCGTAAGTGTTGCTGAAGTATTTTCTTCAAGACTCCTCTTCCCCACTCATACAACCTTTCACTTAGTCATTTCTAGGCATCCTCTAACTGTTGCAGAAAAGACATCCTAACAGTCCAGGTACAATAAATTTTTATTTTTTTTCTCCAGGGGTAACTAATGTAACAAGGGAACTATGCAGTCACTGTTCTGTGGCGTTATCATGTAAAGTTGACAGCAGTTAGGGGACGCCCATAAATGGGGCAACACGGAGATCATTATGCTGGACCTCAGGGAATTTTGGTCTAAATATATCCTCTCATGTACCTACCTCACCATAGTAAGGAATTCCCCTCTTGTAATAGGGATCCATATTCTTGAATAGCACTTGGTCATTTTCTTGGTTGACTGCAAGATAGTCATAGCCCTTCATCTGGATACCTGTGAGACACACACAGTCTAAAGGAGAGGAAACAGAAGACAGGCATAGGCAGAAAGCTGTTCATTTTGATAAGCTGTATGGAGAATGATGCTCTGGAAGGAGAGCTACACAAAGAAAATGATGATTGTTGGCTGTTTGCCACATAGATTGTGATCCAGGGGATTCCTCTTAGGAATTTCCATGTATTAGCTTTAATCAGCTACTCCCAACCTGCACTTGTTGTTACCTGTCCCATTTTCAGTGACGATGCTTTCTATATTGAGGCTGGCATACATCCTGGCATAGCTGCGGTAAAGCTGGAATTTTTTGATGGAGATGACAGCGTTAAGGCATCCATCCTTCCCCAGCTGAAAAAGTAGTAAAAAGGAGAAAGACCATTTATCTCAAGGTCTGGATAATTGCTCCTAAATCTGTATTAGTGGGACTCGGAAGAACTCTCCTCCTACCTTACCTTTCTCACTCTCCAGCTCACTTCCTAGATCACTGTTTCAATACCTGTAGCACCTGGAAATGTCTCTCCTTATCCCTCCTGGTCTTCTCTATGCTCATGTTCCTACTTAAGCCCATCTTGCATGATGTCTGAATTCTATGAATACAGTACTTTGAGTCTGAGCTAGTGGAGAAATTAATAACTCATTTAATATTAAGTGTCCTCAAACACTCCCAATAGAGGTCTTCTGACTAGATTTGGTAAGAACACAGCTACAGTATTTTAGGAAGGATCGCAAGTTTGCAGTTTCATGTTTTCCTCCTCCCTACTAACTCTTTATGAGGGACAAGTCATGTCTTCTGATGAAGTCATGGTAAAAGATATGTTCATAGTCTTTCAGCATTGCCTGTGAGAGCGTGAGGAAAAACATGCCTCTGAGACTGTCTCTCTTGTGTTCCCTTGGAAACGAATGAGGCAATCAAATGATGTTCTGCATGTTAGGTAGGAAGGCTGACTGGGAAGAACAGACTTGTCATGTATCATACCAGTCCAGTGACAGCTTCGCAGGTTTTTTTCTGGTTTTGTTCACACCGTGAACTATAAAAGTGCTGCTGACACACACTGATTTGGGCATTTCCTTGCACTGGTTGGCCATAGGTGTACCTAGGAGAGGAAGAGACACAAGAAGAATTCAATCCTATGGATTTAACACAAAACCTGCAAAAAATTGCACAGCAATGCAGATTCTAAACTCCTCAGGAGCGCCTAGACTACAGACAGAAGAGCACCTGGGAACTGTAACATGTTAGCCCTAGCAGAATTCGCTTGTACTCTTTTTCAGCTGTTTCTGCCATCTTGTTATAAAGCCTACTTTGTTGTTGTTTTTGTGCGGTCATTATTCAAGGTCCAAAGCTAGAAAGTGGTGCTGGACTCAAGGTTGGTATATCATTCCCTGCTGCTTGCTGTTTCTTGTTAGTGCCTTGCACAAAGCATCACGTATTGCAGAGAGACCCCTATTCACGCTTTTAGCTCCTGGCACCCTGCACGTTGGCAGAGTTGCAGCCAGCAATTTTAATAGTAGGCTCTCCTTTTCTGTAATAATAATAATAAAAAACAACTAGCAAATATGTAATGCTTGATTTAAATGCACACAAACTCTTCCAGTTCTAATTCTGCTATGTAGCAGGAGGAGGGTTATCATATTTTGCATCATGGAAGTCATAGCTAAAGCAATTGCTGTAATCCATACTCCGAATCAGCAGCGGGATCTGTTTCCCCAGAACAGCACCCTGTCCTCTATCCCAAGTTTGTTGTGATCAAATGTGTTGTCTTCAGCTCTGATACTTACGAAGCACAAACATTCACACTGACTTCTTCATCAAAGAAAGAAATCCTCTTAGGCCCAGTGGTTGTCACTTCAAATTTCGGCAGCACTGAGAATGCAATGTGAATATGACTGATCAGCAATTGCATGCTATAGGCGCATGTGTGTGTAAGACTGTAAAAAAACAGTTGGCAATGATATTTTCACCAACAAGGGAGAGGAAATGGTTTAAAGAAGAGTCCAACTAGGAGCTGTAGGATATTACAGTAGAAAATATAGCAGAAAAAAAATAACCTTCAGTGGAAAGTAACTTCTTTAAAATTAAATAATAATCATACTAGTAACTATATCAAACAGTAAAAACTGTGATATATCACTTTAATCCTTTTTCTTAAAGAAAAGAGTGGGAGTAATGCTGATGTCTCATACTGGTTAAGCCCTGGAGAACAAAAGTTGGTATGCAATCTAGCCTTAGTGAAGGAGTACAATAGTAAAATCAAACAGATGACTGACATTGTCTCTCTTCAGCTTATCTTTTAACCCAGATCACCAGGAATACTGACAATATATCTGGAAAAGGCCTTTTTCTTACGCACAGGAGACTGGAAGGTGTGAAAGAGTTCTGAAGGGTAAGCAGGAAAGGTGCTTTACTTCCTTTACAAAAAGGCCACACAAGTGGGAGTTGTCGAAACCTTTTCTGGGGACTAAGGAAAACCTGCCTCTCTAAGATGAGAAAACTTGTAATACCAAAATTAATTTAGCAACTCTCTGATATGGTCTATTCCAGAGAGTAAGCAAATCACTATGAGGGCTTTGGCACTTCCACTACCCACTGCTTTCTATCTTGCACTTTCACTGGCTATCCAGCCTCCCCCAGTAACAACCTGGTACCTGTCCTGTAAACAGTTTTATAGGTATCTTCAGATTTGTACTGCATAGTTCTCTTCATATAGTGATGACCTCCACAAAAGAGGACAGATCTGATATTAATTTTGACTCCGAGCAGACAGGGAATGTAAGGCCGGAGTGATAGGATGTGGAGAGAGTCACACAGTGACTATGCCAAGCCTAGAAAAGATTTAGACTTCTAATTTAGTCACTGAGAAATACTGCCTTTCTCAGATTTGTTTTGAAAATTAAATGCCCTCCTGCCTTCACTTTGTTCACCCAGCTCTCTCCATGTCTTTCTTTTCCAGGCATGAAACAGACAATTCAAAGGACTTGAACTCTGCACTAGTAGCTCTTATCTGACTTAGGCAGTCAGCCTTATTGCTGTCACAGGGTAGTTTGTAAGCCTTTGCTTACCGTATTCCTCCACTCTGAAGGATTGGTACTCTATTTCACCTGACTTTGTCTCCACAGTGATGCCATAGGATCCCAGAATAGGCTCTGCAATTAGTGGAAAGGAGAGCTGGATAATTCCATGCTCAGATGTTACCTCCAACCACTGGAAGATCTTGTTTTGCTCTGGATCCTGGAGCATGGAAAAAAGAGATGTAGCAAAACTTTCATCACTCTGTTTCTTGTCTTCTTGTCTTCTTTCAAGTGTCATTTCCTGACATATTGGCTAAGTGCATCATAGGTCAGATGTGACTAGGGACTGATGATATATGCTCTGACTTCCCGTTAATTTTCTATCTCTGCTCGTGTATTAAGCCTAAAATTATGCTTAACTGGGATGACACATAATCTCAGATTATCCAGAAATAGCACCTGATTGGGACACAGATTGTTTATTTGTAACTTCTAACATAAATCCTTCCAACAGAACTCCTTCTGAGAAACAGGAATATTATGCTAGCCTCCTTCAGAGAGCATTTTGAGATCTAATGGTGTGAAATGCGGTAGAAAGCTGATTCATTGTTAGCCTGTCCCCAGCAGAACAAGGCATTTCAGAAAGTTATTATTCTTGTCCCTGTATGCGAACAAGGCTATTTCACCAGCCCATTTACTGTAGTCCCACCGAAGTAAGACTGAACTGAACACTCTTGTTTGAATTCTAATGAAAGACACACCAACAATCCCAACCCGCCTCTGACTAACAGTTCTGCTGATTTCTTCTCCTCTGGTACTCGATAATGGATACTCCCACTGTTCAAGTCCATTGGCTCTAACTGCTGTGCTCCGGATGAGCCTCCCTCAGCTATTGACTCTATGGGGAATGATGAAGCAGTCTTGCCAAAGCAACTTGTGCTTTAATGACATGTGGCATCTCTTACCTCAATGATGATTCTGGGATACTGGATAAGGAAAAAAAAGCAAAAAAAAAGAAAGTCAAGACATCAGGAAAATTAACTGTGGGGTTTGAGAAATACTTGTACATAAAGAAGTCTGTGAACATCTTTCGCTGGGTAGAAAAGACTGGGCCAAGGAAACAATTTGGAACTCATGGCTGTAATTTTAAGATGATAACCGCTGTGGAATTTATCTTTTCTACAAAAATGTCCATTCTTTTTCTACATATATGGGGAAGGCAAAGTGACTACAAAAACTGTGTACTGGGAGAGAGTTCCAGAAGTGCTTTCAGACCCTTTGCCCTCTATAAAGGCAGTGGAAGGACGGAGTGTGAAGCTAAGGAGTTACAGCTCAAAAAATATTAGGAAGGCTATCCCATGCCCTTCTTATTCAATTTCAGAGTGGGAGGATTTCATTAAACAGGTATCTCAAGAAAGCACTCAGAAAGTCTTAATTATCACCCCTACTTACCGTCTCTTGAACAGGTCTGAACTGGGTGTCCAGAGTGACCACACGAAACATCACTGAAAAAGATATAGAATGAAAAAAGGCCACCGAATTGTCAAGATTGGAAAAGACCTCCAAGACTCTCTAGTCCAACCATAAAACTAACATCACCATAATCATCCTTAAAACCATATCCCCAAGGGCCATATTCAGATGCCACTATTATTTACCTTGTTTCAGTCATATATTGAAAGTGATTTACCCAGGCTTTTTGGGAGAACTAAAGAGACTCCAGAGAACTGAAAAAGAATTGATTCTCTTAGCCAGTGAAAAAAGAAAATCAAATAAATTTCAGCTGAAGTATCTTCAGTTATGACCCACTGGGACTAAAGTAACATCTACAGTAAATAAAATTACTCTATTCTGCCTTCAATCCTTTTGAAGGACTCTGTTCTTTAAGCATTTCCTAAAAAAATCTTGATACAAACCAGTTCTATGTAAAAATCATAGAGGAGGAAGAATTTTTCTTTATTCCAAGTGTAAATATTGTGCAGCGTTGAAGTATCATTGTGCTAAAGAGATAGCTAACTACACCACAGCTAGTACTGCCATTTAAATATTGTGATGGAGTCAGCACTTTTAAATAAAAAGTTTTGTGAATTGCATTTTTTGCTAACTTTTGATGATCTCAACCTCAGATGAGGTTTTCTCATTCGAGTCCCACCCTTACATTCAATTTCTCATTTCTCTAGCTGACTCAGACTCATCATCTACCTGTTTGCCCTGGCTTGTACATGGGTTTGTCTGTCTGGATGAAGAGAGCATTATCCACATTATGAATCGCCACTGATCTTCTCTCATCTAAGTCAACTGTCGTGCCTTTGGCAGAGAAGGAAATGAATGCCACAGGATCAGAAGTAGCAGGAGGAACCTGGAGAGGAACAAAACACCAGAGGAAAAGTGATAAATGAGATATGTTGAGGTCCTCCGATGCTCAAAGTTTTTGAGTAATTTACAATTTATGACAGTCAATTGAGTCATAAATAGCTTATACAAAATCATGAGGAGTCCCACCTTTGGCAGTGAGACAATTTCTGGGAATTTCTGCTGTGGAAATCCCGTAATCTGTCACCAAGTGCTAAGTTTGAAGGTACGCTTTGTCCTGTGCATTTCCTCAGCTTACAATGCAGGCTGCTACAGCCATATACCTCAATTCTGAGGTGTTTTCTCCTGCTGCTTTCTGGAAGACCTAATTTTGGGACTTTTTTGTCTTATCTGTACAGATCTTGTAGAGTCACAGGTTAGGGAATGAGTATGACCCATCTATGTTCTCCAGCTTGGCACTTACGGCAGTCCCATGTGGAGCATGCACATGTGATGACGATCTAAAGCTTTTTTCTATTTGCTCTGTGAATAGAGATGGAAAGTCTCTCTCTACCTTCCTCCTACAATCCATATGTCTTTCTTTCTCTTATTTTGTCTGTCTTTCTAGCAGTTTGTCATTTTTTATACACTCCGTCTTTTTTCTCTCACCAACAAGGAAAGTCACAATCAGAAGTATTTCCAACTTCTACACCCTCTTCAGTAGTTTCAAAAGAGAAAATACCTTGAATTTGCCACACGTGAAGAAATCATTCTTTGTCACAGATTCCTCAAATAGAGTCTTTTGAATACTGCCATATTCCAGAACAATGCTCACAGAGAGAGGCTCAGTGAGGTTGTGGAACTGCACACAAGCAGTCTGTGGAGAATCGCTCTGCACAACTGATGGGACCAGCAGCACATACTGACTGTAAGAAGGCAAGGCCAGATCAGAGAGTTCAGTCATGGAGGAAAGTCAGAGCAAACAGGAGAGGAAAATACCACAGAAACACTGTATGTGCAAAGGAAGACATGGTCCAAAGTTTGCTCAAACCAGTGGAAGGATTTCCATTTCATTTGATGAATTTTAAACAATACACAAAGAAAGTACAAATGTCAACATTTTAACCCCTTGCAGTTCTTTCTGAGCTGAGAGATGGGCAAAATTCCATGGAGTATCTTATCCAGCATGATACTGCATCTTTCCATTCCAAGTATTTAACACAGAACACAGAATTAACAGGGTTGGAAAAGAGTGCAGAGATCATCAAGTCCAACCTTTTACCTAATTTAGCAACCTGTCCACCTATCCTATTTACACCGTTCTGATTACTAAAGTGGTTAAACACATAACAAGCATAGCTGCATTTATCCTCCCATGACGCATATATATTTATTTAAACCTCTGTAACATCCCATAAGAAGAAACAATACTTAGATTCTTCTTGAGATTAATGAAAAAATACTAGTTAATAGTTGCAACAATTTTTAAATTTCTTTTTCTCTGGATATCTCTCAGATAAGAAGTGACATAAGTCAATCCATACAATGCATAAGAAATGATCCTGCTTTTCCATTTTGCAGAATATTGGAAGGAATGCTCAATCTAATCTGCATGCTGTATTGTGTTTCCATGTTTCTCCCTGTGCTGTTTCCTTCATTTCTTTTTTCTACTGAGCTTTTTAATTTATACTGCTCTCTATAATTAGGGTGGTCTTCCCTTCCCAAATTCTTCTTCTGAAAAACATTCTTTCATTTTTGTATTTGTCTGAAGTTCTGTTGCTGTCCAGCAGTTTTCTACCCAAACTATTCTTTCCAAATAATGTATGACAGAATTCATTTCTGTAGCACAAAAAGAATCACACAGTCTTTTCTTTCTAATCTGATCCATTCCCTTTTTTCTCCCACAGCTTTTCTGTCTTTCACACTGTTTCATGTGAAACTTTCGAGAAGGGGATTTAAGCTTTAATGTTGGTGCATTTTTGAAAATTGTGGCCGAAATCTTCTGCTTAGATAAAGCCAAGGACATTGGCAGTACTAACACAAGTGCTGATACTAATAATACTGGGATTGCCATTCACCATAGTTGCTACTATTAGCCATTATCTGACCTCTAGCACCTCCTCATACACCATGCTCTCTGTACTGCTGATGCATATCAATCTCGGTCATAATTATTACTTGCTAGTCTAGTCTCGAATCTTGTTCCCACTTTTCCCATGCACCTTAGACTTCCACTGCTCCAGTTTCAGGTTTTTGTAATTCAAATTAGATTTCATAGCTGTCTCCCTCATAGAATGATGGAGAACATCATTCTAAATCATCCTTCAATGTCATCTACTTTTATTTCAGACACATTTAAAGAACTAGCTCTCAAACATCCATCTCAAACATGTTTATGATACAGCAGTGCCCCAGAAGAAATAAACTAGTGGGAAATATAACAAAATACGTTATCATAAAACCACAGAATATATGATCACTTACGTTTCAGAAGACACTAAAGACACTATAGCAAACCAGTTCAAGGACAGAATGCTCAGAAGAATCCTTGACCACATCTCTACGTGTGAAGAAAGAAGAGAGACTGATCTCAAGTTGACAGCCTGTCTGGCTTTTAAATTGGCCTTAAACAGTGCTCCTCCTCTATGGCCTCAATCGCACTCACACAAAAGACATCTACATAAAATTTGCATGCATTCATTTTCCTCTCTACTGTCTGTTCTCACACTCCTTGGACTCTCTAACAAGAGCTTTGGAAAGCTCTCGTATTTCACATAGCTTTGTGAAGTATTGCAAGTCAAACCGGTTCTTGCCTATATGACTATTTCATTGAAGCTTACCTCTTTCATTGTCGTGTAATTAGCTGAAAGTTCCTTAATGTTTCAACTTGTTAGTATTTGCCAATGCTTAAGTATTTCCTTATTCTCAAAAATCTCCCGTAGATAGATGTCACAAAACAGAAATAACACGGTACTATAGTACATCTGCATGGGACCCTCGACATAAATGAGAATATAGCCATATCTGCATTCAGAATGGCAGTAAAAGCAACTCCTCATTGTAATCTGGATTTTTACTACAGACACTAATATTAAGCAAGGATAGTTTTCTATCATTTTGACAGAGGTCAGGACAAGCAAGTCTCTAAGGAAAGGAACCTGATAAGATTACTTTATTTGTTAATTCATCTGTCTGTCAGTCTGCTTTTCTCCCTGCCTCATACCTGCTGTCCCCATTAAACAATTTCTAAGTCTGCTGGTGAATTTTCTGTAAATATGACCAAGAAGAAGTTTCACAATAATCAAGATATAGAATCACGAAATCATTTAGATAGAAAGGGACTCCTTACATTATGTGGTCCAGTTTCTCCTTTTAAGCAGGGATAGCTTCGAAGCAGTCATGTTTTGAATATCTTTAGAGACAGAGAGTCCACATCACCTCTGGACATCTGCTCTTGTGCTTAATAACCATCCATATTGTGAAGATCTGTTTTCCTTAAATCAGAATTTCCCATATTAAAACTTGTGTCCATTTTTTCTTGCCCTTTCACTGTGCACCCATGGAAAGAATCTGTCTCTTTCTTCACTATAATCCCACTTTACGTTGTGGAAGATTAAAATTATGTCCCCATATAACCTTTTTTTCTCCAGGCTGAATTAAATGGGACTGTCTTTTTCATTAGGTTTGTTTCAGTCCCTGAACATCCCAGTGACCTTCCACTGGCTCCCTCCAGTCTGTCAATGCCTTTCTTGTACTGGGGAGCCATAATCCAGATGCAGAACTTCATCTGTGGTTTTTCAACCACTGAGTAAAGGGGAAGAATCAATTTCCTTGATGTGTTGGCTATCAAGCAAACTAAATAATCTGTAGTAATTGGGGACTGCATTCACATTCCTACATGCAAAATGGAAAAAAATCCAACCAGAAACAAAATAAGGTAGCCAAACAACAGCAGTTTGTAACTGCAACCTTGGGGAACTAACAGGCAATTTCACTTCCAATTTGTCTTCCTCAGCCAAACAGGTGATGAATGGGAAGTGGAAACTGAGTATATTGTAGGAGCAATTAGGAACATGAAAGAGAGCTAGAGGCACTGAAACAGGTATTGGGCATTGCAGAGTGGGCCTCACGTTATTTCAGTGGTAAAGGGTATGAGAAGGAAATGAGGACTACTGTAGTAATGTTGTGTACAAATAGATGTGTGCCTATTGAAAAGCCACATTCTACCAATTCCATTTTTCATTTTATAGTAAGTTGCTACAACCCTGTAGCTAATGATTCAGCCATACAGAATTTTTTCCATCAGCATTCATGACACGCTAAACTACTCATGCTTCAGCAGTTTACCTACCCATCTTTCCCCAAAAGCTTTCTGTTGACCAAATTGAGACACAAAGAAAACTGTCCTGGATGCTGCTGTAGCTACAGTCTATTCCCACTGAGTTACTAGTGAGAAATATTGCACAAAGATTCCCAGGGTGACCTGACCTTGTAGTGACAATGCTGAGTGGCAGGTGGTTGGTGTGCAAACAGGGCAGAAGGAACCTGTTTGCATTGGTTGGAACGATGTCAGGGGATAGCTAAGAATATGTCACAGACATGTTTGTATTTGCAGCTTTGAGGCGCCTCAGACCCCATCTCTTGCTTTAAACAGGTACATTGTAACAGGTAAAATGAATTAAGGAGGAAGAAGGAAATAGCAAGCAATTCCAGGGCCCTGGTACAAATTGCTCTGGAAGCTTACCCTTTATTTAAATGCAATATGCCTTTAGCATGAACATAAGAGGGCTTTCTTGTTGATAACCAGAAAAAAGAAAAAGAAAAAGAAAAAGAAAAAGAAAAAGAAAAAGAAAAAGAAAAAGAAAAAGAAAAAGAAAAAGGAAAAGAAAAAGAAAAAGAAAAGAAAAAGAGAAAAAGGAAAAGAAGAAAAAAAAAAGGGAAAAAGGCAAAGCATTCAAAAAACCAAAACTTTAGAAGGCATTATTTCAAATCAATTGAAAAGCACATGTTTCTCTGGAAACAAGCTATTGAATTCATTACATTAGTGAAATTACTAATTCCAGAGCACCTCTTTCTATTGCAGCAATGCCATAAGGAAAACACATCACTACCTTCTTGGGAAAAGTACTTAAGACCTTAGTGTAAGGGGGAAATTATTCCAGTTACCTTTCACAGGAAGGAAAAAGAAGAAATTTTCAATTGTATGATATCTAGGAACTAGGGAGGATTATTATCTAAAAGCACAAAGACCAGGATTTAACATGGAGAAATAACCACTAAATAGGGGTTAAAAGAGAGATATACAGAAGGTACCTTGATATTGGAAGTCATAAACCAATCTGTGGACCTAAAGGTGTTCCTGCTTTGTATTAGCATAAGGAGGGATGCAATTGGATATCATAGTTTGTCTATAAATTTGGTGAAATGAGGAACAGTGTCAACTTCAAGACTAAAGCAATGCAAATGCAGATGTATACCGGGTTTTAAAAGCAGAATCATCTCACATACCTTTTGGACAGCAGAAGTCAAGATGTCTTCAATCCATTCAGTCCAGACTTCAGAAAGTTACTGCATTAACTCTCTGTTATTAAGAAATCTTATATACACATACTTTTTCCCCCATTCCAGTCTTTCTCCAGGTGAGTCAGTGATTATGGTTATAGTTGAATTGAAACATGTTATTCCACAAGTTAATTTTCTTTCAAATATAGTTGGTTTTGCCAATCCATTTTATCACATTAGATGGACCTGTTCTCTTCTTCTCTTTCCTTTTGGCACTCATACACAGCAAGGCAATGTGATGTTTTTCAGCCAAAACTGATCCCACTCACTTTCTATGAGCATTCCAGTGTTTAGCATGTACACTGCCCTAACAACAGACCTTTCTATGAGATTGTGACTAGTCCATATCCAGTATCCTAATTAGTTTGACTAGATCATCTCAAATATCCCTATACTGTCCCAAAATGCTCAGTATAGCTATATATGCAGAATATAGACACTAGATATAGTCACAAATTAGAAAATAAAACCACCAAAGAATATCCATTTGTGGTACAAAATGCTGCATAGTCTAAATGTGGAGTTGAGACACTCAAATTCTTGGCCAATACAGATCTAAGTCACATCTGTTTTCCTTTTTGGCAGAAGGAAGTTCAGTGGAAATATAAGCAGCTCTTAGCAATGAAATCTTGGACTTTCCAGAAGAGTGAGTAATATATAATTACTTGTTTCTGTTCTATGGCTCCACTTTATATTTGCATAATACTGCATTGCAGGGACTGTGAGTACTTTCTAAGTCATGACTTCACCTGAGATGACAAGCCAACAGTTCACCACACCTCACACACTACAATTCCTGTCTTATTGCCTGATTTATCTAAAACAGGTAGATGTGGGACCAGAGCCCCAGCTTTCATTTCACTTAGGCAAACATGCTTGGCAACGGACACAGGCTAATTACTAACCTGTGATTTTCTCAGGAACTTTCCCACAATGCATTTATCAAATGTACTGTGACAGAACATTTTGTTCTAAAAAGCCAGTGTATCTCTGAATAGTGTTGCGTGTGTCTTACAGTTTACATACATTGAATAAATATGACCCTTCTAGTCTTCCAAGGCAAATTCTTATCTGCAAACTTTTTGGTTTGCAAGTGGAGGTACTTCTCGGAATGTTTGCTGGCAACAGGCAACTCATAGTGTGGTCATGGAGTAAGCTGTATCATTTCTTGTGGAATGGATGGAACATTTCTCTGATATTGCTCATTTTGTGTAATTATAAACAATAGGTAAAATTAAACTTTGTAACACTGCTATATTGAGAAGAGCAAGCCATACACCATTCAGTCCCTGAAAGGTCTTTGTTACAGATAAACTGATAGCAAATTAACTAAGTATGCTGTCAACATCATCTTTACATATTTTAACCCTTCTTATGATAAATTAGGAATTATGCCATAAAACACTTGAATTGCTAACTGCTTTTCTTCATCTACAAAGTATAATGTATATAAACATTCTTGAAAAATACCTGCTGTGTCTAAATGATGAAAATAGGAGGGTATAAACATAGAAAGGCAGGTCAAGAAAAAAAAAAGGTTTAAAAAAGACTAGCAAAAACCATCAAAACTAATCATCAGCCTTTCTTCAGTAACAACAGAAATAGGAAGCCTGCCAGAGAATACACAAGGTCATGTAATGAGAAGAATAGAAGATGAGATCAAGAAGAGCACAGGAGCAGTGCAAACAATCAGTATTGTTACTTATTGTTTTAGGGATAGAAGATGAGATCAAGAAGAGTACAGAAGCAGTGCAAACAATCAGTATTGTTACTTATTGTTTTAGTTAATCTTATTAGTATTAAATATTATTGTATTTAAATGAACCACTTGATAAAAATGTCTCGTTTGTTATAAAATAATATGCCCAGCAGCCTAAGGACAAGGCAACTTTTATGTAGTAATTATGTTGCTAATGTTTTGAATTAGCTCACAATCTTACAAAAATGACATACTGATTTAACTCCCAGGTTTGGTTGTTACAGACTGTTGTCATAAGGAACCATGAACATTTATTTCACTTGATCACAAAGGACAAACATGTCTGCCAGTGAGCCTTTTAAACAGTAAAAATAATTTTTCTCTTAGTAGAAAAATTTTCCTGTCTTCACTATTTTCCTTGTTCCTTTATTGGTATTGTTCTGCTCCTTTAAGTAGACATAGGCTGACTGACTCACCAAGCATTAAAGCAGTCAGACAGTAATTGAGTTAAAATAAAGAAACATATTTGAGAGCTTCTTTTTTCAAATGTCATCATCTCAAATCTTTGATTCTATAACAAAGAAAATGAATCAGAATCAGTTGACTACAGAGTCAGATTCTGAATAACCTCCCACTCCCTGTGTTTAAAAGATTTCATCTGAATTTTGTATCGTTTTGGTTTTTAATGAAAGCAATACATGAGTCCTCACACTAGCCCATTTAAAAACCTCCTATTTCAGCTAATCCTCTGGTTTTACCCTTTTGGAAACATCCAAACTCTACCAGTCAAAGCATTAATTCACAAGTGAGATTGATACCCCCAAAATATTGCTGCATTTCCTTCTCTGAGATGATCCAGTTTTGAGTCCCTCACTTCTAGAAAGACATTGAGGTGCTGGAGACTGTCCAGAGAAGGCCAACAAAGCTGATGAAGAATCTAGAGGGTAAGTTCTATGAGGAACAGCTGAGGGGGCTGAGGTTATGTAACATGAAGAAAAGGAGGCTCAGAGCCCTTCTCACTCTCTACAGCTGCCTGAAAGAAGGTTGTAGGAGGGTAGGAGTTGGCTTCTGATTCCAGGCAACTACCACCAGGATAAGAGGCAATGGACTTAAGGTGTGCCAGTGGAGATTCAGATTAGGACATCAGGAGGAATTTCTTCATGGAAGGAGTTGTTAAAAATTGGAGTGAACTGCCCAGGGAAGTGGTGAAGTCATCATCCCTGGAGGTATTTAAGAGGAGATTGGATGTGGCACTTAGTGCCATGGTCTAATTGACAAGGTGGTGTTCAGTCAAAGGTAGGACTTAATGATTTCAGAGGTCTTTTCCAACCTCAATGATTGTATGGTCCTTGCCAATAGACATTTCACAAGATCAGCTGAAGTTGAAGCTGTAATTGGTCCATGAGCCAGGAAAGATTCCTACTGCTCACTCTATAGCATCAGCTAGAATTGCATTGGAACAAATACCTATGAGCAACTCTTCCCCAGGTGCGTGGTCTAAAGAAAAAAAGACAAGAGGACTACCACATGCAGATAGCCAGGCATCTTGATCATGAAACTTCAAGCTGTAAACACTGCAAAGACCAATGATTTCATGGATAACCTGAGAAGTAGTTAACATTGTCTTTTGTGCTTCCAGAGAACTTTTAGTTTAAAGACAGAAGAGATCTCGTATAAAGTGATGTGATCCCTCTTTGTATGCTAAGACTTCATTTCATCAGTCTTTTTGAACATGAATAATACCTCCAAGACAGGCTTTGCAACTCCAAGACTTATTTAGTACAAAACATTTTTCAGGTGTGTTATTTCATCTGGCAAAGGCTTATAGGCTTTCTTCCTGGTGATAGGAAACAACTGCCACATTCAGCTTCAAGCCACATTCACCTGCTGTGAGACCCACTGTAATTTTGCAATGGGCAGTGCTCAATGAGCTAATCTGTAAGCAATAGGATGCTGGAGAAGCCTTTAAGAGTGACTATTCAGTCAACAGAAACAAGCCTCTTGTATTCCTCCTCATTTTGTCTGAAAAGCTAGTCATTCTTCCAGTGGCCGGGGATCAAAGACTGTAGGTCAAGTCACTCTGTATGTTCATCTCACTTTGTCCAAGCAGTAGGATCACGCTTCAGGTCATTCCTTTAAGGAAATTGCATTTTCTGGGAGAATCACTTTAGATTCTACAAGCCCTACAGCTGATGATGCCATGTGGGATCCGTGTGTCTGTGTAGATCTGTGTGGTTGCCATGCATGTATGTGTATACATGTATGTGGGGTGAGTGTGCATGTGCCTACTGGGAATAGCATGGTTGGTTTCACTACTGGTTGCACAGGGGGGCAGAGCTGAAGCAATTTCACGTCTGTTGGGCTGATAAATTCTGCCCTCCCTAAGAGTCTTTTGCACTGTGTCCTCTATGAGACATATTTAAGCACTCAAGGACAAGCAGAGGGCTCTGTCTACTATCTGATGAGGGAAGACATTTCAATATAAAAGATATTGAAGACATGAACAGAGCTTAAAAGCATGTTATATTATTTGAAGCCTATTTCTGTATAAACTCGTGATTCATGTCTTTTTTCAAGAGGAAAAGAAAATGGGCAGAAGCACCAGTGCCCTAGTCTCTCCCTATTCACTGGTGAAAATCTTAGAAATTTATTAGCCCTCCTAGCTGCTGAGTTCTTAAAAATAAGGCCACAATGCAAGAAAATGGTCAATAAATTAACATAAATGCTTTGAAATATAATTTTTGTTCTGTGTTCCTAGAGATGCAACTCACCTGTAACCACTTGACTGAACATATGGAGTACTTAAAATGAAAACCATGTCTCTGGAGGCAGCATATTACAAAGTAGGGGCTTTATTTTTTTGTAGCTGTGAAACACCTCAGACTTTTGCAACAACAGATAAAATAGGTGAATAAGTGTTGGTGTGGCCAAAGCCTACATTTTATTGTATGCATCTTTATTTTTAATACGAGCACTTTTAATTGTATAAACAAGACACAAACCCTTCACTTAGATTAATAATTGCTTTTACTTCCTGTGTGCTTGAATCTGGCAGGAACAAATCTCTCTCAATGCAGTGAGTACAGTTTGATCAATGCTAAAAGCAAATGCTTTTTAGGGAAAAATTTAGCAAATTTGAATAACCCAAGAACTGGGCTATGTTACCTTCCAGTCTACAACTAGTCTTCTTTGGAACTGGCACTTGCAGTACAAAGACTTTTCTACATGATCCTTTCAATGCCAGATGTATATTCATTATAATCTTGGATTGCACTCTGTGTTGCAGCCTTCTGACCCTTGTCCAGGCTCCATAGGAGGTATTAAAAATAGCAGTTCCTGAGGAAATACAAGAGTGAGTCCAGCCACATAGCTCAGGACTCTCCTGCACAGATGGTAACGAGGCCCTTCAACCACAATCCAAAGCACAGCTGGGTTGGAGATGATGCTGCATCCCTAAAATCTTCACCTGGCTCTCTTGGACAACAGGGCTGAACCATATTTACAAGGTGTGCAGGAATAGCATCATTATATTCTCAGGATGATTACCCAATAATTAATAAGCAATCGTGCACAGCTTTTTAAATTATATCCCCATCCATCCCGGGACTGTCAGGAATCGGGAGTGGTGGCCATGGGTGTGGTGCAAGATGCACAGACAAACAAAGGGAAACTAAATGAATAGAGAACTGCCAAGGGCCAAAAGCTGCTGCTAGCCTTCAAATTCCCTTGGCACCCCTATCTGCTCTAATACATGATTGCCATGACCATAATGAGCAAGAAAAAGGCCAGCTGCCCGCCAAAACTGACCCAAAAGAAGTGGTCAGCACTGAGAGTTATTGCTAGCTCTCACCATCTCTTGGCAGCTCTTTCAGAGCCCCACCAAAACCTGAGCTCTATTCATCACCAATGCCCAGAAAGATAACATCCAGCAGGCATCTGGGGCTCCCACAGACAGGTGGCTAAGTTTGGAAGAACTTGCCAGCTCTCATCATTCTTTGACAGTCCATTTATATCCCCGTCAAAAAGAGAGAGATCTCTGCATCTTCTGGTGTTTAGTGATTTTCATCATCTACTGCCTCTCAGTAGTCAGACCTAAAAAGCTTCCAGGAAATCCTGTTGCACAGAACTGGCAAAGAGTATACGGATGTCTATGCCTCAGCTGCCTTTTACAACTTATTCACAGCTTCACCAACAGCAGTGGTCTGTTCTTGTTCAGAGACCTAATGATTTTCCTCTCCAAGTCACTATTCAAGCTAGATTCCAGATCCAAAAGACAAAAACCTTCGGCAAAGGCTCCCACAGAAGTAGCAAGGGCTAAAAATGCTTGCTCATCCTTAGCTTCCCTTGGCAGGCCACATCACTGTGCCACCAAAATTAGGACTCTGTCACTTAATCATCATCAGACCCCAACAAGGAAAGGGACAACCTCTAGTTAGGGTCCCAACACAGAAGTGCCTACAGCTGAGAGTTGTTGCTGGCTGTCACCTTCCATTGACAGCCCCTTCACATCCACATGAAATCAAGACAGATTTTTCTCTAATACTTAACCATTACAATCACAGACTCCAGCAGAAAAATGGAAAGCAGATAGCTAGGTTTATCACACACTATAGACAAGGGCCAAAAACTGTTGCTGCCAGTCACCCTTACTTAGCAGGCCATATCAAAGCCCCATAAACACTCAGAGTCTGTTTATGCTCCACTGGTTAGCTCTGACTGGCACCAGTGCACAGTAACAAAACATAAAACCACCAGATATACCTTCCACGGGGAAGTGACCTGCACTGAGATGTGTTTCTGGCCATGTACTTACACTGGCAGTGTATTTCACAGCCCCACCCAAACCAGAGTTCCTCACGATCACCTGAGTCCGTTGAAAGGCTACAAGGGGAAGGTGAAGTCCCTACATGTACCACGACCCTCTCCAATTCGACCCAAGTTCATATCCAAAATTGAAAATGTCCAGTGAGCACTCCCACAGAAAAGTGCCTGAAAAGTCTCATTGTCTTTTACCTTTCCCCCTGTGGCTTTCAAACAGCACCGCCAGCACTACAGGCTAAATGCTTGCCTAGCCAACTAAATGTACAAACACACTGTCTTGAACAGTGAGCCAGCTCCAAAATGGAAAATGTCTCATGAGTGCTCCAACAGAAAACATGGCAAGAAAAAAAAGCTGTTGCTGGCCTTATCCTTCCCCATGTAGCCTTTCAATAGAATATCTGGATGGGTATATGAACTTGCCTAGCCAGCTAAATGTACCATCACACTCTCTTACTCTACCAGAGATAAACGTCCAAAAATGAAAATATCCAGTGAGTGCTTGTACACAAAAGGTGAGACAGAAAATGTTTGCAGACCTTTCTGCTGTAGCCTTTCAACAAACACCACCATTACTGAGGTTATGTGCTTGCCTTGTCATTAAAGTTACCATAGTATTCTCTCAGTAGAGCAAGATCCTAGTTCCAAAATTGAAAACATCCAGCACCTATTCTGACACAAAAGGAAACAGGACAAAAAGCTGTTGTTGGTGTTCACTTTCCTCTGCAACCTTTCAACAACTCCACCAGCAATGGGACTATCCATGTCAGACCAAATAAATATACCATGACAAGCTCCAACAAGTGCAGCTCTGAAATTGAAAAGGTGGAGCAACTGTTTTCACACAAATGTGACAGGACAGAGAGCAATTGCTTGACTTTTATGATCCCTCTGTTGCCTTTCAACAGTACCATGAACTCCGTGGGTATGAATTTGCCCAGCCAAGTTAATGCACTGTCATACACGACGTCTCACAACAAATACGCTCAAAAATTGAAAATATCCAGTGATGGATGCAAAAAATATGTGACAGATTAGAAAGGAATTGCTGGCCTTTACCTTCCTGCTGTGGCCTTTTCTTTCCCTGTGTAGCCTAAAAACTGCACCACTACTACCAGGGCTGCGTGCTTGCTTTCCTAACTGAAGTGTGCAAATCACATTTTTTCGCTGTTTGACACAACTGCAGGTACTGTGTGAGTTCATCTGGGACCTCAGTCTGTGTGGGTAGTGCAGTTTGCCAACATGCACAGCCCCAGTGCTGGTAGAGCAGTTTACAGGCCGCAGTATGAAAGCGAAGGCAAGCAACATCTTTCTCTCCTGGCACCTTTTGTGTGGGAAAAATCGATGAGTTTTTTTCAGTTTTCAAGTTAGGTTGCTGGCTATTAAAAAACCAGGATTGCATATTTAAGTGAGAAGGAAAGCTCATAGCCCCACTGCTGCTCATGTAATTTATAGCCTGCATGAGGAAAGAAAGGGCAAGCAACAACTTTCAGTCCTGGCATCCTTTGGGTGAAACCCTGACACTTTCACTTTTTTAACTGGGCTCTGGCTACAGTGAAAGAATATGACAGTACATTTAACGGGGAAAGAAAGAGCAGCCCCAGTGTTCGTTGTTCAGTTTATAGGTGGCATGAGGCAGAAAACGTGAGCAACAGCTTTCTATCCTGGCATCCTGCTTTTGTGCTGGAGCAGTCTCTGTATGTTTTCGGTTTTTGAGCTGGCATCTGCCGAGAGTGAACAGCACATTTAGGTGGGAAGGAAAGCACATATCCCCAGTATTGGTGCAGCAGTTTATAGGCTGCAATGGAAAAGTGAAGGTCGGGACTACTTTCTGTTGGGATGTTTTCTGTAGCAGGAGTGCGCGATGTTTTCGGGTTTGGAGCTGCCCGTGCGATCCCTTAGAGGGCGTCACGGTATATGTAGTTTGTTAGGCAAGTGCCTTGCCCCATCTAGTGGTTAAGGAGAATGGCAACAAGGGGAAGAGAAAAGCCAGTCATGACGCTCTTGTGGGAGCAGTCTGGGCATTTTGGAATCTACCGCAAGTAAATAGTGTGGTGGCACAATTAGGTGGAAAGGAAAGAACATAAATTCAGTGTTTTTGTTGCAAAGGCTTCAAGGGGAAGGTGAGCATTATCGACAACTTTCAGGCTGGCACATTTTATGTGGTTACATTGCCTGATCATAATGGCAACAGAGGCACTAGTGACACCAAGAACACCTGCCAAAGCTACTATGTCAGCTAGGAGATCACAGTCAGATGTACAAGAAAGATGCCTGCTTCTTCCCTGTCATCTGTTGAGTGTCCTAGGACATCAGCAAAGCTGCAGATCCCTGTTGTTGCTCCCACATAATAGCAACAGTCATCAGGTGAAACAGAAACACCACCAAAGCTGAGATTTCCATTCATACCGAAGCAGTTACTATGCCAACTAGGACATCGCAGGCAGCTGTACAAGATTCTGGCCTGCTTCTGCCCTGTCATACACCAAGTCAACTATCACATCACCAAAACTGCAGAACCCTGTTTCTTCCTCCAGCATAATAGCAACAGAGCCACCAAGCAGATCACTAATGCCTGCCAAAAGTGGGATTTCCATTGATACTGAAGCGGCTACACTTCCAGCTGAACAAGCCAGCGGCCAGCCTCTGCCCTGTCCTCTACTCAGCCACCTATGACATCACCGAATCATCAGTCAACATCAGATATTGGGGCAAGCAGCAGCAGTAACATCAGAGGCACCTACAGTAATTTCTGGGAGCTGAGCACTTCAGAGAGCTGACCAGGGGATTCTCAGGGTCAGGGCTGCCTAGCAAGAGCCAAGAGACTGGCTAGGAACCAGCAGCTCTTGCAAGAAAGGATGAGGTGGTGACAGTATTGCCATACTATGGGAAGCCATAGGAAATTTAAATGGCTTCAGGGAGTGTGAGTGAGCAGGAGCATGGCAAACAGGTTGGGTAAACAGGACTCGGTACGTCAGCAGGGAGTGGTGGGTCAGTTTGCACAGCAGTTTGCATGAGAGCTGACAAGGAGGAGCACGTAGGGCGGGTGCAGTCACAGACTCCAGAGCTCAATTGGTGGTTGTTGTCATCTCAGGAGGAGCCTAGGTTTGGTAACCACTTGTCAGGGCGACACATCCTCAGGACTTACCAGAAAGGATGCGACAACACAGATGGAGCTCATACAAAAACATGCGGTCACCCAGGTCTCAGGCTGCAGGGAGTACTAGAACCTGGTACTGGTATCAGACAGAAGTAGAGATGACAGCTTTGTAAGATGTGATCAAGTGCATTATAGATCCTCAGGTCAATGAGGAGGGTGAGAAACAAGTTCCCTTCTCTGGACTTCAAGAGAGCATACTTTGTATTTTTCAAGTCTCTTCTTGGTAGAGTGTGTGGGATAGAGCCCACAACAATGTGAGCTTGCTTCCCAGAAGCCAACCATGTCCTGGGCTGCACCAAAATCAGCATGGCCAGCAGGCTGAGGGAGGTGATTTGTTCCTCTGTTCTTGTGAGACCCTACCTGGAGTGCTGTGTCCAACTCTACGTTCCCCAACAAAAAAAAGATGTTGACCTGCTGAAGTGAGTCCAGAGAAATCCACTATGATCACCAGACTTGATCTCCTCCCCTACAAAGACAGGTTGAGAGAGCTGGGTCTTTTCAGTGTGGAGAAGAGAAAGCTTCAGGGAGACCTTACTGTAGCTTCTAGTACCTAAAAGGAACTTAAAAGAAGGCTGAAGAAGGACTTTTCACAAGGACAAATAGTGATAGGATAAGGAGGAATGGTCTTAAACTGAGGGAGGGTAGGTATAGATTAGATTATCTTATCTTCATCACCTGCCCTAAATCTTCCCATTGAACCTATTTGGCAAATTCTGCCAAAATTTGGAATAAATTCAAAGTAATTTTGTCTGGTGCTTAAAATTATTAATTATATTAATTTTCCCACTCAGTTCTTGCAGTACATAATCATAGAACGACAAAAATTATTTGGATTTGAAGGGACTTTAAAGATCCTCTAGTTCAAATTCCCTTGTCATAAGTAGAGATGCTACCCTTTTCCTGACCTTGAACACTCCTAGGATGGGGCAGCTGCAATTGCTCTGGGCAATCTGTGCCAGTGCCTCACCACACTCACAGAAAAGGATTTCTTTTTATTATCTAATCTGAACCTACCTCTGTCAGTGTGAAGGCATTGCCCCTTGTCCAAAGTCCCTCTCCAACCCTCTTTTAGTCCCTTTAGTTATTAGAAGGGGTTTTAAGTTCTCCCTGGAGCCTTATTTTCTCTAAACTGAGCTTTCCAGCCTGTCTTTGTAGGAGAGGTGTTTCAGCTGTCTGATTGTCTTCATGCTCTCCTGTGCAGCAGGTCCATGTCTGTGTTGGGGGTCCAGAAATGAACAGTTCAGTTAGATGTGGTTCTCAGAGCATCACATCCTTGTTCAGTTCAGACCAAGGGAAGTCCTTCCCAGATCTATTATGTTTTTTTGAGTAATATCTCTTTTGAAATATTCTGTCCTTTGCAAAGCTGTTTTTTTTTTACAGATATAAGATTGATCCTGACATAGACTGGTTTGTACTCCCTGATGGTGCCAAGAGCTGGTTTTCATTTTCTTTCTTCCAGTGCACTTCTGTGTTTCTAATGAATGAGCTATTGTAATTCATGTGACCCAAGTTTATTCTGCACACTGTCAGACCCGGAGTGCTGTAAGACTCATGTATTGGGTTTGTATCCTTCTAGGCCTTTTGTAAGAAGTCACAGAAAGCCTCTATTTCAGCTCACACACTTCTCATATCAACAAAATGCTAACACAGTCCTCCTTCCTCTACATGATAGCTTATCATATAAACCTTGCAGCTTATTCTCATTTCTGAACATATCTGGTTTTACTCACATAGATGGAGACCCAGACAGATGACACATTTTTATATGTTCAACACCAAGATATGTTAGATTGCATTCCACTTCTCAAATTTGGGTCAACAAAGACTCAACATAAAGCGATTTAAGAAAAAGTCATTTATAAGTTCTATTTTAGTTTCTTCTCCTAGTCAAGAGTCACTGTGTTTGGGTAAATGCTTCTGAACCACGAGTGTGGCTTATTCCTGAAAGATACAGTATTGAGATAAAAATGTTTATTTTTCAAGGAGTTAGAGGACCTTTCCCCAAATCTACAGCAAGATTTGTGCAACTAAAATGGAAATGCACTCTTCGTCCCCTGCACAAGCTCTCCTATCACTTGTAGCAATGACCTTTGAAAAGTAAGTTTGAAGAAGGATTGTTCTGAGATCTGGCAGCACATCTCTGCTGACCTTTACCAAAATCCTGCTTGCTTTTGAGCTGCTGTCACTGTGCCTATTCCTGCTCTCAGTCTACCTTGACTGTGCAATGAAATGCTCATGCTTAAATCTCACCTCCACTAGTTGCATCAACGTGGACCTGTGCTCTTGCACGTTAAGAATGTGCGCAAGCCAAGTGCCAGAGCTAAGCTGACACGATATAATTTCTTAACCACCCACTTGATTATATAAAACTATTTGTCTAAGAGGTTTGTTTTACTTTTCGACCCCCATGCTGACATTATTCACACACATTTATGTACATAAATGTCTGATGTCAATTAGCCCAGTCTTATAAATGAAGCATAGAACATACGTAAGTGTTTGCAGGAGCCAAGTTTTGATCCTGTTCATGTCTTTCAAATCTCTGAAGGAAAATAATCTATTGTTTGTAAATCTAGCTTCTATGAAAAGCTCATCTTGTCACATCATTTTCCTATTTGCCTTCAATCCAGCTGCTGTAGTGGCACATAAGGACTGCTGGAGGACAGTGTCTCAGGGCTTGAGCCAGAGAGTCCCAGGTAGAGTTCATGCTGTAACCTTTAAAACCGGGTCAAAAATGTCCAGAGTGAGGAAGAAGTGTCTGGAGTTCTTACACTGGGGAAAACTTTTGCAAAACATTCAAATCAAAACTCCTGCTCTTTCAGATGCCAGAATTTTACCACTAGCATTTGGTTTTGAGCTTGATGGAAAACATGTATGTCAAGTTTCCACCTTCTAGTGCAAAGTTAACGTGTCATCAAACTTAGCAATGAGGTGGAATAGGAGTTATGTTTCTTGTGAACTATGTTGAAGTGTAGGGTGCTGTTCCTAGAAATGTCTGGGATTTATAACCCAAGAGGTACCATGCACCTGAAACTATGCAAAAGCAGTCATCCTTTTTCTGATGAGGCTGATCTATCCCATCCCTGCTCCTGTTGAAGAGGCCCATTTTGCATAACACTGTGAAAGACAGAGGCAGAAGTTTATATTAACCACTGATTTGGCATTTTGATTTCCATATACACAGGAAGAAATCTTTACCTTCTTCAGAGACTAATTCTGTGAACTGCTCTGACTGTTATGTGCTGCGCTCATTTATCCTTTTAATTTCATTGTAACAATGTAGTAGAAAGTGATCTTCAGTTGATTTTTAAATTCTTGCTACCTTGAAATTAAATATGTTTGCTTTCATCCCACTAGTTTATTAGCTACTTCTTCTCAAAGACAGACCATAACTATTCTTACTGATCTAAATTTTCAT